>NW_020769389.1:79053-89827 GCF_900518735.1 Pseudonaja textilis | reverse complement strand
GAGTAGAGTAGAGTAGAGTAGAGTAGAGTAGAGTAGAGTAGAGTAGAGTAAAATAGAATGGAATGGAATGGAATGGAATAGAATTCTTAATTGGCCAAGTATGATTGGGCAAGGAATTTGTCTCTGATGCATAAGCTCTCAGTGTACTTACAAACAACAGAGTAATGTAATTATAAGATACCAATAGGAAAAGGTAGTAGGAAAGATGAGAAGGATAGTAATAATACAACCCTACTACATGAGTAAATATCTTTAGACATAAGACATGACTATGGGAACTAGATGTTCAGCAGAGTGATGGCATGAAGGGAAAAATGACTTTGTTTTGAGTTGTTTTGCTATGCAATGCCCTATAGCGGCATCCTGATGGAGGAGTTGAAACAGTTTATATCCAGGATGTGAGGGGTCTCTGGATATTTTCTCAGCTCTCTTTCTGATCTGTGCCATATACATGTCCTCAATGGAAGGCAGATTGGTTGCAAACTGGCTGTGGTCCCAACTATGTGTTGAAGTCTGTATCTATCCTGTTGGATTGCTGTATCAAACTAGAAGAAGTACAATGACAGACTCAATAATTCCCCTACAGAATTGTTATCAACAGCTTCTGGGGCAGTCTGAACTTTCTGAGTTGATACAGGAAGAATGTTCTTTGTTGTGGGTCTAATATTAGGTGTCCATTTCCAATCCTGGGAGATTATAGAACCCAGGAACTTGATGGTCTCTACTGTTGATACGGTGTTGTCTAATATTGTAAATATGGACCATACTCATGTTCTTTTCCATTCATTCATTTTCTTTTGACAAATACTTTCATTGATAGTTACGGTTCTCATGAGAGAACATGTTGAGCATGCTTCGTCTCAGGGAATCATTCATTCATTCCCATATCAATCTGGTTTGCTTTTTTTTCCTTTCAATCTACAAAATGATTGTATTCTTTTATGACCTCTCCTTCCTCCCCGCAAAGGAATTATGAAGGCAGAGGTGTACCTGTTCTTAACACAGCATCTCCTGGGGTAACTTTGCTAATAGGATTTAACACTCTGTTGCACAATGAAGCCAATGGCATTTGCAAGGAAGAACAATGGAAAGAAAAAGGAAATCGTTTTTGTATTAGAACAATAGCGTGGTCTGCAGCATTGTGGAAACAATTGTAATTGGGGGGATATTTGGACAGTAATGGTGAGGCTAAGCAGAATATTCTTTTCAATTTTTTTTTCAAAGGTTTTCCAGAGGTCTACTCTGAAGTCAATTTGTTGCAGGAAGCTTAGGGATAACTGATGATATTCTGCAGCTTCAGTTATGATTTGTTGTGTCAACTATCTTGAGTCTATGGGTGTTCAGCAGGAGACTTGGTTAGAAGAACTGCTCTGGAGTTTAAATAGAAACTTAAAAGAATGCTGGATGATTAAGTAACAGAAGTCCATTAAAATAAAACCAAAAAAGGCAAGGCAAAAAACAATGGATGGAAACTAACCAAGGAGAGAAGCAACCTAGAACTAAGGAGAAATTTCTTGACAGTGAGAATAATTAATCAGTGGAATAGCTTGCCTTCAGAAGTTGTAAGTCTTCCATCACTGGAGGCTTAAGAAGCTGGACAACTGTTAATCTGAAATGGTACTGTATTGGGTCTCCTGCTGGAGAAGAGAGTTAGATTAGAAGACTTCCAAGGTCCCTTCCAACTATACTATCCTATGCTATAAGAAAAATATTCACACACTAATCTAATTCTCTTGGAAGCAGAGCATGGCTTAGCTCAGCTACCAGTGAACTAAATTACGGACATTCATGCTATTTGAAGTAAAAAGTATATTTATTCAGAGACATGTAGGATAGGATGCTGAATGTTCAAAAGACTTGTGAACCCAAAGAGGAAGTGAACTCTCTAGCAATGCAAATAGTTATAAATAAATAAGTAATTAAACATGCAGGGAGGTAGCTGGACTTAAATGTATTGTCAGCATCAACTTAAAAGTAAGCATAGATTTTTAAAAATGATTCAGAAGAGGGGTTTGTCCTGCAAAGAACTTTTGATTAATTTTGAATGATGTTCCATGTTCATAAAGCTCCATGTTTAATGACTAATTTTCATAGATTTTCCAAACAATATGGATGTTTCCCCCCGTGAATATCATTCATTTAGTATCCATTCAAAGTTCTTCTATAAACATTGACCCGATGTTTAATCAAAATTTATTTTCTTATAATTCAGACCCATTGTTTTTCATCTAGTCTTCTGGAATAATAATGAGCAATTCTTTCCCAGCTTCTACATGATAGCGTCAGAATCTTGAAGTCAAGATTTATTGTATCCAGTACCTCCAATTGCTTGTCATATTTTTCTCCTTTTAGGATGTTTTTTTCCCATGTTTCCCCAGCACTGTCTTCACATGTTTTAATTTATCAAGGCCCTTCTTAAAATGTGGTTCCCAGGATGTAATATTCTGGGTGTGTGCAATCTGTCCAATGTAGGATAGAGACGAATAGTCCATTTTCTTGACCCTACCCTTCTGTCAACACAGCTTAGGATAACAATCTGGGGCCCCCATTTTTCTGACCTCCAAAGGATGGAAGGCTGAGTCAACCTTGAACCTATCAGGATCAAACTCCTGGCTGTGGGCAGAGTTAGCCTGCAATACTGCATTCTAACCACTGTACCACCATGGCTCTATAGTAGGGGTGTCGAACTCATGGTGTCATGTTATCATCATGTGACATATTGTGACCTTTTTCCCCTTTGCTAAACTGGGGGTGGGCATGGCCAGGATGTGACACCCCCAACCCATGGCCCGTGAGTTTAACACCTCTGCTCTGTAGGCTATGAAAACCTTTCTACCAAATATATGTCTCAAAGGAAGGATTATTAGATGTAAGAAATGGATGGAATTCATAAAGACATCCCAATCATGAGACTCTCCCTTTTTTCTCTGTCAGCTCTCTCAATACCTTGACTGCTGGCATCGCAAGTATTGGGAATTATCATCCAAAACATTTAGATGCATTTCCATTGGTTAAGATTGACTTTCTAAATAAAGAATATAGGTTTCAGATCACCACTGAATGATGAAAGCAGGGGACTCCAAGATAGAGATAAAATAGGTGAGGAATGGAGATGCTTTTAAGAAAAATGAGTAGCAAAATAAAACAATGAAGAAGATACCGATAGATCAAAACCCAGGAAAGAGGTCATGTTAGATTGAAGCTGAACAAAATGTAAATAAAAAAATGTCTTTGCAACTTTAAAGAAGAGAGGTTGCATTTGGGAAAGCAGCAGGAAAAGAAGACCGAAGGTCTATTTATTTTATTTATTTATTTATTTTGATTTGTTAATTGCTTACAAGATAATAGGTATCAGCATATACATAGTTATGAATACATGAAATGGGTACATATAAGAAAAATAAAAGAAACAATAGGACAGGGACGGTAGGCACGTTGGTGCGCTTATGCATGCCCCCTACAGGCCTCTTAGGAAAGGGGTGAAGTCAATAATAAATAGTCTAAGGTTAACGTTTTTGGGGTTTGGGGAAAAAAACCATAGAATCAGGTAGAGTATTCCAGACATAGACCACTCTGTTGCTGAAGTTGTATTTCCTGCAATCAAGTCTGGTGCAGTTAACCTTGAGTTTGTATCTGTTGTTTGCTCTTGTGTTGTTATGGTTGAAGCTGAAGTATTCATTGACAGGTAAGTCGTTGCAATGTATGATTTTATATACTATACTTAGATCAGACCGAAGATGGTGTAATTCAAGGTTTTCTAGGTCTAGAATTTCAAGTCTGGTGGCATAAGGTATTCTACAATGAGTAGAGGAGTGGAGAACTCTTCTTGTGAAATGTTTCTGGACTTTCTCAACTGTGCTAATATCAGATATGTAATGTGGGTTCCAGACTGATGAGGTGTATTCAAGTATTGGTCTATCAAAAGTTTTTTATGCTCCAGTTAGTAGTGTGATATTACCAGAGAAAAAGCTACATGGGATTAGGTTAACAACTCTTAATGCCTTTTTGGCTATGTAGTTACAGTGGGCTCTAGCACTTAGATCATTAGAGATGAGTTTTCCAAGGTCCTTTACAAAGCTTGGATCATCAACAAGATCTTGACTATTCAGCTTGTATTTTATTTTCTGATTATTTTTTTTGCCAATATGTAAGACAGAGCATTTATTTGTTGAGATTTGAAGTTTTTTTGACCATTCTGATACATAGTCAAGATCTTTTTGAAGGGTAGCAGTATTGTCTGTGGTATTGAACAGTTTTACATCATCAGCGAAGAGAATGCAATTGCTCTTAATGTGATCACAGCGGTCATTTATGTAGCGTATGAAAAGAATTGGTCCTAGAACACTGCCTTGGGGGACACCACTATTGACAGGTACAGAATTTGATAGGACACTCCCAATTTTGACCATTTGTTATCTGTTTGACAGGAATGCTTCTATCCAGTTATGCAGTTTTCCAGAGATACCATAAGATTTTAGTTTTAGGAGCAGTTTGTTGTGTACCACTGAATCAAAGGCTTTACAGAAGTCTATGTAGATTGCGTCTATTGCTTTGCCCTGATCGAGTTGTGTAGTCCATATGTTTTTGCAGTGTACGAGTTGCAGATTACAGGATAGCTTTTTTCTTAAACCAAATTGTTTATTAGAGAGTAGGTTATTTGTCTCTAAGTGGAGGATAATGGATTGGTTAATAATTGATTCCATGACTTTCCAGCATAAGGAGATTGTTCTGTAATTTTCAACTAGGATGGGGTCTCCCTTTTTGAAGATGGGGATGACCATGGCTTGTGATCTTAGTTTTGGCAAGGAGCTGGTCCTGAAAGATTTTTCAAAGATTATGCTTAGAGGTTCGGCTATGGCAGTGGGTAGCTTTTTTAAGAAGTAGGCACATATTCCGACAGGTCCAATAGATAGAGATGGTTTTAGATTGTGTAGTGCTTTTTCAACATTGTCTTCTGTAAAATCGATATGTATTAGATCATTGTAGTTTTCTGTGGTTCGACTAGGAAATACTGGGCATGATCCATTGCTGTTTACAAATACTGAGCCAAAGAATGTGTTAAAGATGTTGGCTTTAATGGTGTTGTCGTTGCAGTCTTTACCATTAGGTCCTATCAGGGGTGGGATGGACCTTGAGTCTTTTAGTTTGTTGTTTACAAAATTATAAAAAGTGCAGGTGGAATTGGTGCGTAAAAGGTTTTTCTCTTGATGTGATAATTGGTGCATTCAGTCTTTATCTGGTGGCATAAATTTTTCTATCAGCTTTTGAAGTTGGCAATGTGAGCAGATTTGTTTTTCCGCCAGAGTGATCTCTTTTTGGATTGAAGTTTCCTTATTGTTATGGGCAATCTGTTTTTTTTTTGTGGTGGGGGGGAGTTGTTATTGGTACATATAGTTTGATGACTCTTTTGACTTCAAGTAAAAATATGTTGTAATGGTCTTCAACAGTATTGCATCCAGGGAATAGAGATTGCCAATCAAGGGATGAGAGATCATTGTCTATAAGATCATAGTTGCCTTTTTTGAAGTTATAATTGGGGATTACATCATTGTGATGATTTTTGTGAGGACATATGTTGAGACAAAAGTCATTCATATTGTGGTCACTGCTGGAAAAGGGTTCTTTAGTTTGTATTCTGTAAATTAAATTCAAACTATTGCAGAAGATGAGATCGAGGCAGTTGTTAAGTCTAGTATTGTTGCTTATTAGTTGTTCCAGTCCCAGATTTGTAACAGGATTGTAGAAGGTTGTATGTATGGGTTCAGTTGTACATTTGTTTCGGGTCCAGTTAATATGAGGTATATTGAAGTCACCAAGAAAGATAAAAGCATGTGGGCAGGATGTTGCCCATGTTAGTAGTGAATTTAGCTTGTTTACATGTTCGATGTCATAATCAGGTGCTCTGTAACATAGTAAGAAGCAAAATGTGATATTTAAAGATAGTTCACAGATGATGGTCTCAGGAAGAACAAGCTCCTGGGTAACTTGGATGTTTTTTTAGATGTAAGGACTTTTTATAGAAGATAGCAACACCACCTCCTCTACGAATTTCACGATCTGATCGGTAAATGATAGTCTCTTATTGTGGTAATGGAGTCAGGGAGAGATGCATTGAGCCATGTTTCACAGACAAATATGATGTCGAATTTAGCCATATTTAGTAAGAGGAGAAATTCGGGTATTTTATTCACAAGGCTTCTTGCATTGAGTAGCTTGCATTTAAGGGCAGCTGTAGTTGGCGTTGAGGTAGTTAGGGGCGTGCATGCCTAGTCTTGGGTGATGGTGGATTGGTTGAAGTAGGGTTGTGGTTGAAGGTTAAAGCTGAGTAGCGGGTTGTGACTTACTTTTGATACAGTCAGCACGATAGTCAATGTACAGGTCCTTCTCTCTATTGTCTAGACATTTTTTGAGTTCTGTGCAGAGTACACGGGAGCGGGCACATTGCTGTATGGTTAGGTCAGGGCGAGAACGGAGGTTCTTATGGTTGGTGTTGCTTTTGGCAAGTGAATTTATAATATAAATGAATTTACATTTTCTTGATTCATTTTTGCAAATGACCCTGCAGAAGCGTGGGGCCACAGAGCCGTTTCTGTTTTTGAGCTCTTGGCCAATGCAGGAAATGTCATCAGGGGAGATGGTTGATGCTTGATAATCACTGATGATGTTTCGGACAGTTGTGATGTCATCATTGTCATTGATGTCCTCTAGACCAAATAAGATGGCGTTTGGACATTTCCGTTTGCACTCAACAGCTTCTCTGATGAGGATTGGGATATCATTATGTGTTTGTTTTAGTTTTTTGTGGATTGGGTTGTGGTTGTTGGGTAGAGATGTGGTTTGTAGCTATTGGATGTTCAGGTTTTTGTGTTGTGTCTTTTTTTTTCAAGGTTGGATAATCTTTCTTTTAAAGCATCCAGGGACGCTACTATGGTGTCAAGGGATGTTATTCATGTTTCAATGGTATCAACTCTTTCCAACAGATCCAGTTTGGGTCTGTATGATTTGCAGAGATATGGAAACTCATTGGATGATTCTAGGTATTGAATCATTTGCTCGGGTAATCCCAAGCAGTCATAATGAGCGTATTTGTTACATAGAGAACATTTGATGAAATTTTCATTATCCTTTAGAGTTTTATAGCATTTAAGGCATGTGCAGGAGTCTTGTGGTTCATTGGTGGGGATTACTTTCTCTTTAGGTTGTGGTTTGGCATTGGATTTTTTTCTTGGCATGGTACGTTTGTTAAGATGGTACGTTGATTAAATTACTTAATGAAACAATTTTGGGTGATCAATATAGCCAATATCACACCAATGAATCAATTGCAATAATCTCTCTAGTCAAATAATTTTGCCAAGCAACAATCAGCCTAATCAATTAATTACACTAATTGCTAATCAATTAATTACACTAATCATTAATCACACTGTTCAATTAAATTCACTAAATCACTAATTTTACTAATCAATTAAAATCACATGAATCTTGATCTTTTAAACTAATCAGTAAAAGATCCAGATTCATGTAATGTAATTTAATTTAACTTTAAAGAAGAGGGGTTGCATTTGGGAAAGCAGCGGGAAAAGAAGACTGAAGGTCTGGATGGGAAATTTACCAAAGCGAGGCTCAGAGGCCATTTCTGTCAGGATGGAAACAAGGGGATCGATTTGGTGATGATGAAAGGAAGAAAACTACAAGAAAGAAAGCTACAAGAAAGGGATGAACTCCTTTGTCTCTGGGTACATGTTGATTTGCTCATCAATAGGAGGCCTAAAATTGTGTTTGATGTATTTGTTTCTGGCAGGGAAAATAAGGCAACCTTTCAGTCCTGCAACTGCAAACTTTAATAGATAAGAAGATGGAAAGAGGAAACATGGGGAAACAGAACCAACATGGAGATTGGAAGCCCTTTCAACGCTAACCAACTTTACAGCAGCCTCTGTGAGCTGCTATTATGCCCCAGTAAAGCTAATGAGCCTTTACATGTCTGTGAATATCTGGGTGTTGATTGTTAGTGAAGAGATGTTGGAATCGTTTGGTTTCCTTTTTGGTATTTTGGATGGTGTATTTTGAATGGTAGGTAGACGTTGTTTTTCTCTATATGTCTATGGATAGCCAATTTGTCTGAGTGCCAGGCTTCCAGGAATTTTTTAGCATTTTTGAACTTGGTCTAGGATGCTCACAGTTTCCAAGTTGAAACTATTAGTTAAATCTGTCTATGTGTTGGGAGATTAAGGACTTTTATTCATGACTTTTGACTGCTAGTTGGTGTTCATAGATGTGCTCTACTAGTCTTCTGCGTGTTTGACCTACATAGTGGCTGTTAAACACCTTACACTGTAGGCTATAGTTTTATACTGTTATAGATGAATTCTGTTTTTTCTTCTTCTGGGACTGCTGATCTTTTGATTTACTTAGGATGTTCTATAGTTACTTAGTTGTAGGTTAGGCTTCAAAGACTCTTTGGATGAAAAGGAAGTAGTGATGCTTCTTCAAGATCAAGACTTGCAGGAAGTAGAAAATCAAAATGCCTATTTAAGAAGAAGCTGCCGCTTTTACAGCAGAAACAACTTGTGAAGAGAAGTTGGAGCTGCTTTCTTCTGGTCCCAGAGAAGGCAGAAAATCAAGGTACAAAGAAATGGCAAAAATTACACTGACATGGACTTAAAGGGACCAAGGCTGACAAAGCAGGACTTAAGGGGAGATGGTCAGCCATCTAGGAGATCTAATATAGCTTGCTTCTTATTCTCAAGATTGTTTACAATGAAAATCTTTGCTTTTCATCTTGATGGACTACTCTGTGAATGCCTGACCATGTATCTAATCTGAAAATTCAGCTTGTTGGCACTGAATTTCAGATGAATGATTTTGGAATGCTAAGAAAGGACTCTTGGGAGATGAATGAACTCTGTGGCCTTAGGGTGTCCATTGTTGTTCTAACAAAAGTATCGCCTCCATCGTCATTGTCCATCCTTAGTCTTTGGTCATCAACTTCTTTGTCCTTGAGAGAAAAGAGTTTCCTCAAATAGCACCAACTGGAAAACTACAGAAAATATATTTACTTCCCAAACTGCCATTGATTGTGTCTTTGACTTCCGCCAAGTTTCAGAAATGCTGATATAACCTGTCACACAAAATATGTTATTTAAGGCAGGATAAAAATTACTCACTGGCTTTGCTAGTATTTCTGTAATATTTATTTCTCCTCTGTGCTTGTTGATTAACCTGTCGGAAGAAATGAACTGTAGATTGAATGGCCTTTTCAGTAGCAAAGGTAAGGAGGGAAAGTCAAACATTATTCATTTGTCTGCACAGCTGCAGGTAAAACCAGATAGTCTTAATACCTACCACACATTAAGGCATTCTAGCTACAATCTGCATTTTTAGATGGATTTTGACCCAAAGACTTCAAGAACCAGGAGACACTTATTTGCTTCTAGGGTTTTCCCTGGATTTTGAGGCATTCTATCCAACAAACATGCTATTTTGTCACTGTAGTTCAGAGGTAGGCAAACTTAAACACTCAAAGAGCCACAAAGGTCCTAACTGGAAGCCCCCCATTCAATTCTGGAGCTGACTGGAAGTCCAGTTCCACCACCATAGAGTCTCCTCCTAGTCTGGCATCCTTTTTCCTCTGCCAACTGGAAGCTTGGTTTCCCCTACCATAGAATCTTCTCCTAGTGCGGCAACCTTTTTCCTCTGCTGACCAGAAGTATGGTTCCCCCACCATAGAGTCTCCTCCTAGTGTGGCATCCTTTTTCCTCTGCCAACTGGAAGTCTGATTCCCCCACCATAGAATCTCATCCTAGTGCGCTGTCCTTTTTCCTCTCCTGACCAGAATTCCGTTTCCCCCAACATAGAGTCTCCTGATAGCGTACTGTCCTTTTTCCCTTTTCTTTTTACCAACCAGTGACAGGGAGCCACAGCACAGGGATGAAAAAGCCACATGTGGCTACAGAGCCACAGGTTACCAACCCCTGCTGTAGTTGATTGTCATAAAAATATTGTATAAATTGGATTGGACAACAGAACAGACACAGACTTCAGAGAGTAATTAGGACTGCAGAAAAAACAATTACTACCAACCTGCATTCAATCGAGGACCTGTATACAGCATGAGTCAAAAAGAGGGCTGTGAAAATATTTATGGACCCCTTACATCCCAGACATAAACTGTTTCAATTCCTACCCTCAAAATGACGGTATAGAGCACTGCACACCAGAACAACTAGACACAAGAACAGTTTTTTCCCCAAAAGCCATCACTCTGCTAAACAAATAATTCCCTCAACACTGTCCAACTATTTACAAAGTCTGCACTACTATTACTATTAATCTTCTCATCACTCTTTACCACCCATCCCCTCCCACTTGTGACTATATGACTGTAACTTTGTCGCTTGTATCCTTATGATTTATATTGACTGTTTCCTAGTATGATTTGATTGCTTATTGTATCCTATGACTATTATTAAGTGTTGTACTTGATGATTCTTGATGAATGTATCTTTTCTTTTATGTACACTGAGAGCATTTGCACCAAGCCAAATTCCTTGTGTATCTAATCACACTTGGTCAATAAAGAAATCTATTCTATTCTATTCTATTCTATTCTATTCTATTCTATTCTATTCTGTTCTGTTCTGTTCTGTTCTGTTCTGTTCTGTTCTGTTCTCTTCTGCTCTGCTCTGCTCTGTTCTGTTCTGTTCTGTTCTGTTCTGTTGTGTTCTACTCTACTCTACTCTACTCTACTCTACTCTACTCTACTCTACTC
>NW_020769389.1:22780-71086 GCF_900518735.1 Pseudonaja textilis | reverse complement strand
TTTCCTTTCCTTTCCTTTCCTTTCCTTTCCTTTCCTTTCCTTTCCTTCCCTTCCCTTCCCTTCCCTTCCCTTCACATTTTTAATTTTTAAGTACAGGCAGTCCTCGACTTATGGCCACAATGGAACCCAAAATTTCAGTTGCTAAGCGAGGCATTGGTCAAGTGAGTTTTGCCCCATTTTGTCACCTTTGTGCCACGTTCGTTAAGTGAATCACTGCGGTTGTGAAGTTAATAACATGATTGTAAAGTGAATCTGTCTTCCCTGTTGACTTTGCTTGGCATTAGGTCGTAAAAAGGGGATCACGTGACCCCAGGAAACAGTAACCATCATAAATATGAGTCAGTTGCTTAATGTCTGAATTTTGTTCATGTGACCATGGGGATGCTGTGACGATCATGAATATGAAAAACAGCCATACAGCCCCAGTCAGTCACTAAATGAATGGTCACTAAATGAAGTTGAGGATTACTTTTAGGGAAAAAAAATCTATTTCCCTCAGTCATCACAACCCATTCCCCATGAAAGAGAATTTATCCTCAAATATTTTTTTTGTAGAAAAGATAATGCATGGCTGCTGATGTCGTTATTTTTCATTTAGTTTATTTTTATTAGTTTATTCACGATTAAACTGTATGTCCCTCTCTGTGTCGATGTTCTGCTTGACAGCGTATAATCAGGCTTGCCAACATCCGCCATTTCTCCTCACGTTTTATTTTATTTTATTTTGTTTTATTTTATTTATTTTTGTCAGTTACAAGATAATAGGTATAAGTAAAAACATAGTTATGAATACATGGATACATATAAGAAAAATAAAAATTAAAAGAAACAATAGGACAGGGACAGTAGGCACGTTGGTGCACTTTTATGCACGCCCCCTACAGACCTCTTAGGAAAGGGGTGAGGTCAATAGTAGACAATCTAAGGTTAAAGTTTTTGGGGTTTGGGGAAGAAACCACAGAGTCAGGTAGAGTATTCCAGACATTGACCACTCTGTTGCTGAAGTCATATTTCCTGCAATCAAGTTTGGTGCGATTAACCTTGAGTTTGTATCTATTGTTTGCTCTTGTGTTGTTATGGTTGAAGCTGAAGTATTCATTGACAGGTAGGACATTGCAATGTATGATTTTATATACTATACTTAGATCAGACCGAAGGCGGAGTAGTTCTAGCTTTTCTAGGTCTAGAATTTCGAGTCTGGTGGCATCAGGCATTCTGCAGTGAGTAGAGGAGTGGAGAACTCTTCTTGTGAAATATTTCTGGATTTTATATGCTTAATGTTTATATGCTTTTCCTCCCATATACATCAAAAATAAGAATTTAAATGGCAAGTTTTGGAATGATTCTGGAAGACACCAAGAATATAGAATAACAAAATAATATAGTTGGAAGGGACTTTGAGGTCTTCTAGTCCTGAGGTCCCAAACCCCTGGGCCTGGAGTGTTATGTCCTTGGAACTCTAGGAGTTCTCACTCAGGTCCATTCACTTTGCGGGGGCGTTTTTCCCCTCACTCATTGGTTGGTTCTCCCCAGCAGCCAGCTATAAAAGCAGGCTGCGGGGTCCAACCAGTTGCTGATCGCTGCGAGCCAGTTCCAGGCTTGGCAAGCACCGTCAGTCCTTTATTGCTATAATAAAGTATTGTTGCACTCATGCTCTGGTTCAGCCTCTCATTTCCCAAACTTAACATGGAGCATTCAGAACCGGGCTGCAGAAGTGATAGGTGAACCTGTGTATATCCAGGGGTGGGCTGTTGGGGTTTGCATGGGTTCAGGAGAGCCCCTAGCTAAGATTCTGTGCATTTTGAAAAAAAAAAAACCCAAATCCCACTCCTGGCTGGCCCCACCCACCCCGCCGTTCCCAGGAGTCTCCATGCAGCCTGTTTTGGATGCAGATAAATGCAGGGTGCACACGGAGGCTCAGTGAGGGTGAAAAACGGGCCTCCCCTAAGTTTGGGAAGGCTGGAAATGGGCCTGTTTCTGGCTTCCAGAGACCCTTTGGAGCCCAGGGAGGCCATTTTCACCTTCCTGGAGGCTCGGGGAGAGCCTCTGGAGCCCATGGAGGCCAAAAATGCCCGCACCACCACCATGGTGCAGAAGGCCGACTAGGCCTACCATGGCCATGCCCATGCTCACCCAGCAACCGGGAAGAGAACCCCTTGCTAAAATTTTCGAAGCCCACCCCTGAGTGAGCCCAATGCAGCTCTCAACCTCCAGAGATCATGAACTGCAATACGTGACCAAATTAAATTTCGTGTGTCTTTATTTGGAGATGTGTAGAAAATACCAGGCCCTGTTTGAGGAGAATCCCAGCTTGTTGGTTTATTAGATTGATATAATTCACATTTTTTTCTTTCCTTGAGAAAAAGGCTCATGTCATTTTGAAGGAAGAGTTCAAAACTCCTCATTTGAGCTGACTTTATTACTGGAGACCACACAGCTGAAGAAATTGCTGTGGTTTTCTTATTTTTCATCTCTTTGAAATGTCCCCACTTGTGCAAGCAGCGAGCAAGCATGTGTGCATGTGCCCCATTTCTATGAGTGGCGGGTGTGCAAACCCTGTTCGTGGAAATGGATGCATGTGTGTGTGCCCACCATTCCTGAAAATCCATCCCTTTTCCCCCACCCCGGTGGTCAGAAAAGCCAGAAGGTTGGGGAACTCTGTTTTATTCCAACCTGCTGCTCAAACAGAAGACCCTATACTATTTTAAATAAGTTGTTGTGCAATTGTTCTTAAAGACCTCCAGTGTTGGAGCATCCCAAAGTGCTGGAGATTCACACTGGGTGATTTTCTCAGATTTGATCCTTATTATTTATTCATTATTTAACTCTTCTAGGGTTTAAATCTTGGGGAAGATATCCAGACATTTGACATAGCATGGCTGCTCCACCAACCGGCCATATACGGTAAAAGTAAATAATATAGAAATATAGCATGGTGACCAACAACATAACAAAACAACAAAAAGGGGACTTCTAGTCAACTATTGGTAGGTCTCGACTTGAGAACTCAATTGAGCCCAAAATTTATGCTGCTAAGTGAAACATTCATTGAGTTTGTCCCACTTTACAACTTTTCTTCCCACAGTTGTTAAGTGAATCATTGCATTTGTTAAGTTAGCAACCTGGTTGTTAAGTGAATCTGGTTTCCCCGTTGACTTTTCATGTTAGAAGGTCACAAAAGCTTATCACATGACCCTGGGACACTGCAACCATCATAAATATGAGTCAGTTGCCAAACAATAGCAATAGCATTTAGACTTATATACTGCTTCAGAGTGTTTTACAGCCCTCTCTAAGCGGTTTACAGGGTCAGCATATTGCCCCCAACATTCTGGCTCCTTACCCATTTCAGAAGGATGGAAGGCTGAGTCAACCTTGAGCCTGGTGAGATTTGAACTGCCAAATTGCAGGCAGTTGACAGTCAGCAGAAGTAGCCTACAATACTGCATTCTAACCACCGTGCCACCACACTTTTTAGCATCTGAATTCTGATCTTTTGACCATGGGGAAGCTGCAACGATTTTAAGAAAAACAGTCATAAGTCACTTTTTTCAGTGCTATTGTAACTTTGAAGAATCACTAAATGAACTGTTGTAAATCAAAGACTACCTGTAATTCCTCATTCCTGGTGGAAGATTTAACCCCAGATTGGTCCTAGGAGAATTGGGTTGTTCTCATCCTCCAAGTCTTGAAATGTTCTCTCTGCATGGATGCATAAATGCACACAGTTTCTTATGGCAACTTGTACGTGTCAGCTAACACAAATTTTCCCATTCCAGCCAAGCTTAACATCCAACATTTGACAGAACAAGAAACTATTTGATAGACACTTTGTGGAAATTAATGTTTTCCCTGATTCAGTAGCCCAGACAAATCTGTTACTCCTTGTAAAATCACTTTAGAGAACGCTGCCAGGAGCAAAAGATAAAACATAAATTATTTACAATAATACAATCACCAGAGAGAGCCCTCATCTAGAGTATCATGCCAATTAAAAACTAATTGAAAAGGTCATGTTTCAAAACTGTGTGAGATATAGGTAAATTGGCTAATCGCCCCAATTAATTGATGGATCTATTTTGCCCAAGAAAAGCAACAGAGAGGAGATTGGGCAAAGACAATGACAAACTGGGAAGCAAAAGAATATGAAAAGAAAAAAAAAACATTGGAATTTCAGTTGGAGCAAATAAATATCAAGGTACATAATTACACAGTCAAAGGAAGTTGGCATTTCAATTCATTTTAAGAGAAAAGTCATTCCAGATAGACAGTCTCATGGTGCTTCTGGTTGAAGAGAGTGGAAGAATTCAAACCGATATTGAAATGCTAGTTGCAATAGCTACAGAATGGGGAGGGGTACAAACTGGGAATTTACTGATAGGTCATAAATCTGTTGCCTTTGTTGCTTAATGTTGAATTCTGTCTGGAATACAGATCCAGGATTTTATTCACAGGTTGTTGTACCCCTGAGGGTAGGTTCTCACCCTTCTGTGTTCTGTGATGACCGGGGGCATGGCATAAAGGCAATACAGTCACATAATCAATAAGAGTCCCTTTAGTAGCTCCAACTTTGCTCCCAATGTCCTGGTTACCTTCTGGCTGGAGAAAAACTCTCCCAGGAATAGCCTTTGGCTGCAGAGAATCAAGTCCCAAACATGGTCAACAAAAACTGTAACTATAAATCCAATCAAGCCAAACTGAGATAATTAGTTTGGCAGGGCAGGAGCAAGAATTCCAGACATGAAGGCACAGCAATAACTCAACATGGCTGGGAAGAAGCCAGGAACATAGATAAGCAAAGACAACACAGGATAAAGTCACATTTGCTCCCAGCAGCTGCCTCAGTCAGCATTCAGTTCTTGTAAACTTTCATTCCCAGGTGTGACTAATGAAGGGAATCAGGGCCCTTTCCTCCCCTGTAAGCCATGCAACCCACGTTGCTCTCTTCTCTGTTCCTCCTTGCATGGTCTAGGATGAAGAAGAGGTGCATCTGGGTCTTCCTCTGAACTTCTTCTCCCTTGTTCTATCTCTTCCCTGCTCTGCCCAACTGGACTTTGCCTTTCCCCAGCCTCCTCCACAGCCAACGGAGCCACACTCCCACTCTCTCTCAGCTGTTCATATTCCTCCTTGGATTCATCTTCCTCCCCTGACTCTGACAGGGGCATGACATGTTCTTCTGGAGGTCATCCTATTGTAGACAGCTAGAGTTTATACATATCTTCTATGATCAAGAATGCCTTTGTCCAGCTTCAGTTGGGTGGCAAATGATGTCAGGTGCAAATAACTAGAACAATATTGTGAGTTGGTCAGAATTGCAGACTGGCTCCTCTCTGCCCTTGAAAAGTCCTGATAGAAGATATTTGTCAGCTGCTGCTGCTGGAAATATGGTTACAGTTTTTTAAATGCTTAAAAGCCTTAGTAAGACCACACTTAGAGTACTGCATCTGGTTGCGTATTACTTGGAACCCTGATACAGTCATGAGTCCCTTTGCACCCACAAGAGTCCAGCCCACCTTGAATTCCCATGACTCTTATTGACTGGCTTGGGCCATTAGTGGTTCAGATTCTTGTAGCAAACTTAAGCTGGTAAATCTTTATACCCATTTGAATTGCCCAGATCTCCTGATTTCCCTGGTGCTTGACATAGACTCAACCTTACCAATAGAAGAGAACATTTGTAGCTCAGGGACATGGTGGCTCAGTGGTTAAGACGCTGAGCTTGTCAGTCAGAAATGTCAGCAGTTCGGCGGTTCGAATCCCTAGCACTGCGTAATGGAGTGAGCTCCCGTTACTTGTCCCAGCTTCTGCCAGCCTAGCAGTTTGAAAGCATGTAAAAATAAATAGAAAAATAGGGACCACTTTGGTGGGAAGGTAACCATATTCCATGCATCTTGGGCATTTAATCATGCTGACCACATGACCATGGAGATGTCTACGGACAGCGCTGGCTCTTTGGCTTTGTAACAGATGAGCAGAGCCCCTCAGAGCCAGAAACGACTAGCACGTATGTGCGAGGAGAACCTTTATCTTTATCTATTTCTAGCTCAGGGTTGAACTGTGGGTTGAACTCGGTGTTTTTGGAGCTTGGTTGTTTTCTTGCAGACGTTTCATTACCTAGCTACCTCACAGCATCAGTCCTAGCAAGAAAAGAGCCAAGCTCAGAGAGCAGCAAGGACCCCACAGACCCAGCATTCTTTTCAATGGATGATCCTAGAAGGGTGGTTACAAGATAGTGGCCCTTGACAGCTAACCAATGGAGACAGAGGAACCCAACTCCCATTTCCCATTCTTAAAAACCTGCACTGATTCAACCACGTTCAAGCAGATGGCAGAGCAGATTTTCAGATGGATCTCAAACTCAGTTCCTCCAGAGGATCATGACAACCCTATTTTAACTCAGTTACAGCCCATAACTGGAGAATAAGTATGATTTGTGGTTTCTTTGATCAGCCAAGCAGCAGACTGAGTGCCTGTATTGCTAACAGGTGCATATTCTTAAGTATGCTCCACTGTGGAGTTGTCAAACAAGAAGACAAATTGCTATTAGCTCTGACTACAAGAAACTCTGGGTCTGCTTTCTTACTGAAAACTCAAAAGATGCTTTATTCCCATGTAGTTGTGGATAAAAATAACTGGAATATGTGCCAAATGTTGTTAAATATTCTTTTGCACTTGCACGGGAAAGCTCAAGCTGTTCTGAACGGATCAACAGAACCATAATCAACACAATGCTGTTTAATATGCAGTACTTATTAGGAACTGCTTAACTTTCTATCAGAAGCCATTATTGTTGATATTTGTAAGGTCTTTTTATTGCAATCAAATGGGCAGAGTGGTATAGAACAATAGAATAGAATAACAGAGGTAGAAGGGACCTTGGAGGTCTTCTAGCCCAACCCTCTGCTTAGGCAGGAAACCCTATACCACTTCAGACAAATGACTATCTAATCTCCTCTTAAAAACTTCTAGTGCTGGAGCATTTGCAACTTCTGGAGGAAACTTGTTCCACTGATTAATTGTTTTAACTATCAGGAAATTTCTCCTTAGATCTAAGTTGCTTTTCTCCTTGATTAGTTTCTACCCATTGCTTCTTGTCCTACCCTCAGATGCTTTGGAGAATAGCTTGACTCCCTCATCTTTGTGGCAGCCCCTCAAATATCGGAACACTGCTATCATATCACCCCTAGTCTTTCTTTTCATAAGATTAGACGTAGCCAGTTCCAGCAACTGTTCGTAATATGTTGTATCCTCGAGTCCCCTAATCATCTTTGTTGCTTTTCTCTGCACTCTGTCATGCCCCGGGTGGAGACTGACTCTGAGGGAGAGGAGGAACAGCTGACAAGGAGTGGAAGTGTGGCTCCAGAAGTTGTGGAGGAGACTGGAGAAGGGCAGAGGCCAGCTGAGCAGTCAGAAGAGGACCCTGGCCCATCCCCTCTCTATCCTAGGGCACACAGGGAGGAGAGGATAAGGGAGAGTCATGGTCTACTCAGGAGGAGAGGGCCTTCATCCTCTTCATGGGCTGCAGCTGTGACAACTGAATAAGAGGACGGACATGCGTATGGGCGAATGCTGGAAACAAAGCGTGGAAATATCTCTAGTTTATGGTTCCTCTCCGAGTTTGGCGTCCTTCCCAGTTTGTGTTCTGTTATCTGTGGATCTCCTCCAGCCCTTATCTTGCCTGGTTTGTGTTGCTTTTTTCATCCTTCTTGTAACTGCTTGTGTGGGAGTTTTTTGTCTTTAGTCAAGGATATTTGGAGCTTGGAAGCAAAGTGAAGGAATAAAAGGGGCTTCACCGGGTTTTTGTGACTGTGTTTATTTTGACACCCTCCCCCGGGTCATCACACACTCTTTCTAGAGTCTCAATATCTTTTTTACATCATAACGACCAAAATTGGATTCAGTATTCCAAGTGTGGCCTTACCAAGGCATTATATAGCGGTTAAGGTCCTGGGTTAAGCAAGAAGCACTTAGATTTATATACAGTTTCATAGTGCTTTCCAGCCCTCTCTAAGTGGTTTACACAGAGTAAGCATATTACCCCCAACCATCTGGGTCCTCATTTTACCCACTTCAGGAAAATGAAAGGCTCTCTGCCAGGAAGCTGGATTAAATGGATGCTTTGGCTAGATGCACAGAGCTTTTCTGATCCTTTCATAAAAGAAAGAAATGTAGTTAAATAATCTTAGACTCCCTATTTCATATCAAAGATTGCAGTGATCTATTAGGAACAGATATGGTTACTGTGGCATTGAGGCCTTTAAAGAAATAAATAAATAACCATCTGACTGAATCCAGTAATTTTTACAGGGTTAAAGTCCAAAAATCGGGTTACAGCTTTTGAAAATGAATCTAACGGAAAGTCCTTGTGCTTGTAGGCAGATGAACTGAGGGGCCAATTACCTGAAGGATAAAATATATTAATCTTCCTCCTGCTACTGTGATATGCTGACAAAAAGAAAGTTATTTGATTAAAAGTAAAACTAGTTTACAGAAAGGCGATGTGATGCTTAACAGGTGAATGACTCATTTTCAGGAATCTGTTAGCATTTATTAAAAACAAAACAAAACCCTGCAACGGTATTAATTTCATGATAGCTGAACTTGCCATGCGAGTCAGAAGTAGTTCTTTCTTGTCTGAACTACTTCAATGACGTATCACACACACACACACACACACACACACACACACAAACAAACACCTCGCACTGTCAACCCTGATGGTGTCAACCCTGAAGCTGGCCTGGATGAAGCCATCTTGGAGCTTCAGTGCTGCCACACTGAAGCTGAAGGATAGGGAGGGGGGAATAGAGATAGCTGGGGTTCAGTAGTCAAAACAAAATACTTTCTCTTGGAAACCAAGGACATTCTCACACCCATTCGCACACCTGGTCAGAGGAAGGAGGAATGATGTCACCAGACCATCAGACAGCGCCTGGATTGTACCATGTGACTGATTGTTTGGGGCTGTGAGAGAAAGACTTTTACTTTTAATTAGGTGAAAAACCATCGGACTTTTCAGAGTTGGTTTTCACCAGAACTGTGACAATATGATATATCCAATAAAGCTATTCTTTGAGGAATCGAATTGCCTTGGAGTGTTGCTTGCTTGAAATTGATTTATGACTTGGAACACTGACACACACACACACACACACACACAAATACACACACAGAGAGAGGAAGGGAGAGATGGATGGATGGATAGATAGATAAATACTGTAAAGAGTGAGAATGAAAAGAGAGAAAGAGATGGATGGATGGATGGATGGATGGATGGATGGATGGATGGATAGACAGATACTGTAAAGAGAGAGAAAGAGAAAGAGAGAGAGAGAGAGATAGGTATGCATTTTGCAAGATTAGGGAATCGGTTTCCTATGGAAGACAGATGGCATATTAAAAATTGTAGGCACATCATGTCTTGTGTCTGTTGATGGAAGCAATTCCACCAACAGTCACATTGACCTACAACAAGCCTACGAACCCTTCAGAATTCTGATCAACTGCACAACCAACTAGTGATGGCACCAATTCTCCACCGACACCACCCCAACCAGCACTTCACCTCCCAATGACCCACTCCTGACAAAAGATCCATCACAAGACCCTCACTTGACAAGACCCACATCTGACCCATCGCATTCATCCTTCATAATACCACTCTGTTTATTAAGCTTTTGGGTTTGCTTTACATCACTTCAACACAACAATTAAAAACATCCTTCAGATCCCTCCGAAGCCTGTTTCCTGACCTTGACCTCAATAACTCCCACTTGGTGAAGCTCTGGAAAATCACTCAGAACAAGAGATGATTAAGACGACTTGATTCTTCTTAAAATAATGTCATCTTTCTCCTTGGTCTTTGGGTCTTTGTTGTCCGTATTATTTTTATTTTATGTTTTTAATTTTGATGACTCTCATCCTGGCTTGCTTAATGTATTGTGCCATTTCAATGGCTCGATTGTAACTTTCTGATGGCCTCTGAAGTGCAATGGGTAGACAAACCCAAAAACAAATAAAAACAACAACCTACAGCCACACAAAAAGGGGTTTATAGGTGTAACGCTTGAGAACTGTTTTTTGTCCATCTTTTTGGGGAACTCCATGTTTGGAAGATATCAGGATTCCATCAGAGGGGAGATAATCTACTTATTCAGATGACAGCTCACTTCATAGATAATTAATTTTCATGAAGCTTTCAGGTAGGAAGATGTCAAAGCAAGAAAAAGGAATACAGAATCCCCAAAGGTGCTTTTTCAAGAGGTAGCTAGTTTTTTTTACCCAAGAAGCCTTTTCAGCTCTGACTGGATGATGGGGAATGGAAGGATTTATATACCTTCCAGACAGCTGGTCATTTGCATTATTTTTAAAAAGTCATTGAGGCCATCTGGAGGTTTATCTGTGTCATTCGGGTTGGTACAAATGGATATGGAGCCTTCTTGGAACTGAAAGGACTGTGTTGTAGACTGCATTATTGTGTTCCAAGTGGCATTAAGGACTATCTAAAAGAATGCAAATGACCAACTGTCTTCAAGGAGTATAAATCCTTCCATTCCCCACCATCCAGTCAGAGCTGATGAAGCTTCTTAGATGAGAATCATCTTCAAAGAAAAACCAGAAAGTCCAGTTGTTTCTTGAAAAAAAGCACCTTTGGGACAACCATGACCCAAATGACTGAGAATCTCTACAGACATTTAAGGAATAAGGGAGATTAAAACACGGAAAGCAGAAAGTTAGGACTTTTTCAATAAGCAGAAACGAAGTCTGTCAACTTTTGGCTGCAACCTTTCTTTGATATTGCAACGCAGTGGCCTGGATGAAAATCAAGCTTTATCTTGAGTGAAGAAGAATAAATGGCTCTCCTTAGAAGTTCAGATGGTAGAGAAAGTGCCATGAGCAGCACGGAGTCTACTATATCATGTTTACCTCCAGACCAGTGAACTGGATGAGAAGACTGCTCACTCATCAGGGTAGTATGATCATTAATTTTGATCTAGAGACAGGGGAAGATTACCCTGCTCTCAGCATTTTTGTCCGTTTTCTTTTCTCTGTTCTGAAATAAAAGTGGAGTCGTTTTGCACAGTGCTGCAATTTTTTTCAGTCTCAGAGATAGTCAGTTATTTTTTTAAACAGAAAAGATTTTTTTTAAACCCAAAGATTGAATTGGTATTCTCAGATGCACTTAATAATTACATTTAAGTTGTTCAGCTATTTATAGGGCATCTACCTGGTTTGCAACATCAGTCAATCTTAAGATAGAACTATTCTTATCATTGTTCCATCCGGCATTAGAAAATATGAGATTAGGAGAAGTATCTATGTATTTTTTAACTCGCAGAATGAGACTGTATGAATAAAAGATTTAAATATTAAAAATGTGTTTTATACCATGCTTTCCCAAAAATAAGACCGGGTCTTATATTAATTTTTGCTCAAAAAGACACATTAGGTCTTATTTTCCAATTAGATCTTATTTTGGGGAAAATATAGGCATCTAAGAGCATCCGTCTGGCTGATAATCTTAACTGGGGCTTATTTTGGGGGTAGGGATTATATTACAAGCATCCTTAAAAATCATGCTAGGGTTTATTTTCCAGTTGAGTCTTATTTTCAGGGAAACAGAGTAGCTATGGAAAAAAACCTAACGGCTGGAAAAAGGCTGCACAAGATTTGCTAAATAAGTCTTTCTTTCCAATCCAGTGTATGGCAATTTACTTGAAACACAATTTCACAAACACTCTAGGGTTTGATTCCAGATAAAAGTCCCTAAGACTGAGTTGCAAACTCAGGTGAACTCTGCAGTTTCTTCCTCTGCTTATTTGTTAGGAATAAATTTAAACGCGGGACTGAAAGGGAAAAGAGATTTATCCTTAAAAGCTATGTATACAAAGGCAAAGGTGTCTTCAGTAGCTCCAGAGTTAAACAGGGGAGAAAAAATAGGATGGGGGGATTATACCAACATCAAGCCAAACTATCTTTCTGCTTCTTGCTTCAGTCCTCCAGACCTCTGATCTTCTCTCGGATTTTTGGAAAGATTTCTAAGCGGGTTAGAAACTGCAATTACAAGATTAATGGAGCGACTCAAACAACATTGGAAAAAATCATTGAGTGGTATCATAAAAACAAACACAATTAGCACTTGGAAGTTGCCATTGAGAAAAATCTTTAGCCGGCCAAATGAACTATGCACACGAGGGGATAGGGGTTATTTCCAGGCATTCTGTTGTCAGCCTTCAAATGTGGCTCAGTTTTATAAAAGTGGAGCTCTCCCACAACCATTTCCAGCTGCCTATTTAAAATCTATACCCAGAGAACCATTCAATACACATAAACTACAATGCCAATCCTTATACTTTAAATGGAATAACCCCTTTTTAAAGGATTTGGACCTTAGAGGAGAGGTCAGCCCTTCCAGGCAGGAAGCTAAATCTATGGGTAGTAATGCTACCTTTATTGTAAGTTTGGAGTAACAGCATCTTACAACTTTGAAAGCACTGAAATGGCAGCCAGTTTGGTCTAATGGTTGAGTCAAGAGGCTAGAAAGCAGGAGACCAGCAGGAGTTCCTTAACCATGAAAGTCACCAAGTGACTTCAACAGATAACAGATAATCAGAGTTGGAAGGGACCTTATAGGTCATCTAGTCCAACCCCCTGCCCAAGCAGGAGACCCTTTACCATTTTTGACAAATGGCAGTCCAATTTCTTCTCGGAGGTCTCAAGTGATGGCTCTTCCACAACTTCCAAGGGCAAACTGTTCCATTGGTTGATTGTTCTCACTGTCAGAACAAACTCCTTATTTCCAGGTTAAATCTCTCCTTGTTCAGTTTCCATCCATTATTTCTTGTCTGGCCTACAGGCTTTTTTTAGAAAATAGATTGACTTTGGGCCAATCCAGTTTTAGGCATGAAAGCCAGCTGGGTGACATTGGTCCAATCACCAGGAGACTGTGAGTTCGAGTCCTGCCTTAGTCATGAAAACTTGATGAATGTCTTTGGGCCAATCACCCAAAGACCAGGAGACTGTGAGTTTTAGCCCTGCCTTAGGCATGAAAACTGGTTGGGTGATTTTGGTCCAATCACCAAGAAACTGTGAGTTCCAGTCCTGTCTTAGGCAGAAAAGCCAGCAGGGTGACTCTGGGCCAGTCCTTGTCTTCTAGCCTAAGCCAACTTGCAGAACGGTTGTTGTGAGGAAACCAGGAGGATCGAGGTATATTGCTTCACAACTATGGGTTATTTGTAAAAATAATAAATAAACAAATACATAAATAATTTCTCCTCTCCCTTGCCTTTACTTGCCAGACAACTAGAGAGGATCCTGCTTGAGATACTTTATCCCACGAAATAAAGATGTCTCAGATCTTTTATCTGGCCGCTGCCCTGACTGTGACTCTACCTCTAGTCTCCCAAGTTTGTTCTCACAGACCATGATAGAAGAGGTGTACACGTGGGGAAAAATTCCGTTTACTCTCTTCTACGAACATCTGATCTTTCAAAGCTTGTTTCATCTGTGGAAGATGTCTAACACAAATCTTTACCTTTGCTCGATTATTAAAACCCACATGACCTCCAAATCTTTTGGATTTGTTCTGCTCATTGGGTTTTGCAGGTTAAGTAACAGGGTCAGTGCTGTTAAAGGACATGGTTTTTAGGTTGTACAGGTGAACTTCCTTCAGTGACTATAAAGAAGTAGAAAAAGAAGAAGCATAAAGACCTAAGGCCAAATGCAAATAAGCCTGATGAGAATCTGGTAAGGCTGTTTACTGTGAAGATTTGACTTGATGTTTTGGAAATTCTGCCTTCTTCCTGGAGATTCTGGAGAAGCAGATGAATTTCAAAACAGCACAGCTATAGCTGAAAAAGCATTTGCTCTTTTATTGCTTTCTGTGAAGAACTGCTTTGAATAAAAGAGTTGGAAGGAACCTTGGAGGTCTTCTAGTCCAACCCCTGCACAAGTAGGAGACGATATACCATTCCAGACAAGTGGCTGTCCAGTCTCTTCTTAAAAGCCTCCAGTGATGGAGCACTCATAACTTCTGAAGGCCAGCCGTTCAATTGGTTAATTGTTCTCACAGTTAGAAAATCTCTCCTTAGTTCTAGGCTGCTTCTCTCTTTGATTAGTTTCATCTTGACTTCTGATGCTTTGGAAAATAAGTTGACCCCCTCTTCTTTGTGGTAGCCCTTCAAATATTGAAACACTGCTATCATGCCACCCCTAGTCCATTTAAATAGACTAGACATACCCAATTTCTGCAACCATTCTGAACTGAACTGAACTGGATTTTTTACTGGCTAAGTGTGATTGGACACACAAGGAATTTGTCTTGGTGCAAATGCTCTCAGTGTACACAAAAGAAAAGATACATTCGTCAAGAGTCAAGAATAACCAGGTACAACATTTAATAATAGTCACAGGGTACAATAAGCGGTCAAATCATACTAGGAAACAGTCAGTATAGATTGTAAGGATGCAAGCAACAAAGTTACAGTCATATGAAACTTCATATTGTTTTGGCTTCCAGTCCTCTAATCATCTTTGTTGCTCTTCTCTGCACTCTTTCCAGAGTCTCTACATCGGTGGTATGCTACTGGTTCAGCTGAACCGATAGTAAAAAAAAAGCCGACGATCAGCTGAGAGGAGGGAAAAAATCCCGGGACAATCAGCTGAGAGGAAAAAGAAGAGAAAAGTGCAGGATTGGCCTTCCCACCTGCCCCAGCGCTGATTGACGCTGCAAGTCTTAGCTGGTTTGGGGGAAGCTGCATGCCAGCATTAGGCAAAGCATACCCATCAAGCCACGCCCAACAAACCAATGGTAAAACAATTTGAATCTCACCACTGTAGCAAAGGTTTATAAAGCAGAACTTTACATGATCTTGATTCTATCCCTTCTTCCAGAATCTTTCCCTGGCTCTGGTCATGAATTATCTTATTTAGAATCCCAGGAATTTGGCTTCTGTTGGGCAGATAGTTGCAATCATGTTGACTTTGCAAAGTTTCAAGAAGGGGTTTTTTTTTGCATAGAGGTAAAGTAATAAGATTGCTCTCCTTTGAGCTGAATTTCTTCCTTTTGTGACTACATGGACATCTCTACGCAGTTTTCTTAGCAGTAACACAGATGTACATTCTCTTTTGTGAGAGGTTGTGAGGTAGCTGACAAAGCAATGGAAGAGAAATCAGACCTACAGAATTAAGAGGCGGCAGGTGAGTCAGCTGACACCTTATCTCATAAGGCGCCCAGGAACCTGGGAAGAAACATTTCAAACTATTCAAGAATATTCCATTTTAATTAACCCACTATAAATAAGGATGAGAAATTACAGTTTTCAAGGTTCTCTATTTATCCCAGGCCCGCATTTAAAAACTTGGATGAAAATCTGTACATTTTCTTGCATCCTTGATTTTGATCAAATGTATGTGTGTCTTGACATCTTTTTCCAGGGTGGAAAAAGTTTTAGTTTCCCAGTCTACTGATTCCCCACTCAATTACAATCAGTCTGAATTTGCTTAGTTTCCAAAGCAAATAGCATTCTATCTGTGGATGCCAGAAATTGAATTTTGGAAATATCTTCATTGTGATTGTGTTGAGCCACTGAGCAAGGAAATCTAGCAAATCTACTGTTGAACCACTTTGCCACGATACTTTGCAGTGCCCCTATTCATATTGCTTTGGTGCATTTAGTTGCTTGCTTTTATGGCCTCTCTCATTCATGTTCACCAGCCACAAGAGTTTTCCCTTGGGAATAAGACATTTTTTGATGAGTAGGTCATATAAAGTTCATTGATAGTTAAACAACATCTTGGTAAATCTTGAGTTTGAATTAGGATTTACTGAACACATGAAAATTCCCCGTGTGTATTTTTCAACCTGCATAATCACTATCTTTCTATCCATGATCCCACAAATCTTCCTCCCTCCCTCCCCTTTCCTTATTCTCATTCTCCTTCCTTCCTCCCTGTCTCCCTCCCCCTCTCTTTTCTTATTCTCATTCTCCTCCCTCCCTCTCCCCCTCCCTTCTTCTCATTCTCCTTTCCTCCTCCCTCCCTCCTTCCCTCCTTTCCTCTCCCCCTCCCTTTCCTTCTTGTCCTTCTCCTTCCTTCCTTAGTATTTAGTATTTATTTGATTGGTCAATTGCTTACAAGATACAGATATAAGAATAAATATAGTTTTGAATACTTGAGATAGATACTTATAAGAAAAATAAAAAACAACAGGACAGGGACGGTAGACACGATTGGTGCGCTTATGCACGTCCCCTACAGGCCTCTTAGGAAGGGAGTGAGGTCAACAATAGACAGTCTAAGGTTAAAGTTTTTGGAGTTTAGGGAAGAAACCACAGAATCAGATAGAGTATTCCAGACATTGATTACTCTGTTGTTGAAGTCGTATTTCCTGCAATCAAATTTGGTGCGGTTAACCTTGAGTTTGTATCTATTGTTTGCTCTTGTGTTGTTATGGTTGAAGCTGAAGTATTCATTGACAGGTAGGACATTGCAATGTATGATTTTATATACTTTACTTAGATCAGACCAAAGGCGGCGTACTTCTAGGTTTTCTAGGTCTAGAATTTCGAGTCTGGTGGCATAAGGTATTCTGCAATGAGTAGAGGAGTGGAGAACTCTTCTTGTGAAATATTTCTGGATTTTATATGCTTAATGTTTATATGCTTTTCCTCCCATATACATCAAAAATAAGAATTTAAATGGCAAGTTTTGGAATGATTATGGAAGACACCCAGAATATACAATAACAAAATAATATAGTTGGAAGGGACCTTGAGGTCAATGTATGATTTTATATATTATATTTAGATTGGACCGGAGGCGGTGTAGTTCTAGGTTTTCTAGGTCTAGAATTTTGAGTCTGGATGTTGGATGAAAATCTGTGCATTTTCTTGCATCCTTGATTTTGATCAAATGTGTGTGTCTTGACATGGCCTAAGGTATTCTGCAACGAATAGAGGAGTGGAGAACTCTTCTTGTGAAATATTTCTGGATTTTTTCAATTGTGTTAATATCCAATACATGATATGGGTTCCAGACTGATGAGCTGTATTCAAGTATAAGTCTAGCAAATATTTTGTATGCTCTAGTATTGTATGCTCCCATCCTCCCTCCCTTCCTCCCTCCCTCCCTTCTGTTCTACATGCTTATCAAACCCATTAAAAAAGGGAGGGATATTATGTCTTTCTTGATTATCAAAATACATCTGGGTTTCTTTTGATCAAGTTTTATTCGGAAGGACTGTAAATTCAATTCTCCCTTTCATTGGATTTTCGGATGAAAGGTCAGGTGGCTTTTTATAAAATTGCATAGCAGAGGCAAGTTTTGGAAAGAGCAACTGGATTCTTTTATTTTGTTTGGCACTTTCTGAGTGCTTCTTCCAAATATACCTGCAAGAGTTCAAGCAATTTCTTTGAGAAAGATGGAAGACAGTAAGACGTGAGACTTACAATTGAAAAGATCAATATATTCTCCCTAAAAAAAAAATCAAATCCTAGAATTTAAAGAGGTGGAAAATCAAGGCACACTGTGTTAAATGAGAATCTGGCAAGACACCGCTTAAAAGCCTCATGGTAGAAGAAATTAGACAAAGGCTTAGAGCCCTGACAGAGAACTTTGGGTTCAACATGTCAAAAATACAGAAAATGTCTAACTTGACTCTGCTAGGCATATCACACACAAATGAGAGAGAAACAATTATTTACCAATTCCTGGCTGAGTATTCCTTTACACCTATTCCCTTGCCAGGGGTACTGAATGTGCAATATTAAGGGCCCCATTTCTTGGCAGAAATGGCATTGTTAACTGGCTGAGTATCTTGCGTATTTAATCTGGATTTCTTTTTAGTGTTTTCAGTTTTTTTTTTTTTTTTTTTAGTATTGTTCGAAGTTGCCCGAGAAAAATGAAATATTTTAGGATATATTCAGAGAGGCAGAAACTCAGTTCCCCCACCTTTGTTAATGGGCCATAAAGGCTTGGGCCAGTCTATTCTACATAACAGAGATCTACCTCTTTCAGGCAGAGCCATTTAATTGCCCTTCATTGTATCACCCAGCAAGATTCAACCAAATTTAGCACACAGACAACCTACAAAGCTAGCTATGACCTCTGATAGCAACCAATCAAAATTTGCTTTGGCTTCGCTCCTTTGTCCTCAACTTGAACAAAACTCAAAGAATGCACAACTGCACATATATAACATAGCCAGGCTTTAAGCTACTCTTCTTATTCTTTTCCTGCTTTTGTATGGTCCCTTGCTAATATTTAGACTGCAAGTTCTTTTTTGGCTCAGCGAGATCCTAGCTCGTTTATCATTACATTGTTTAGAAAGCCAGGAAGATCGATGGCATTGTCAACATTTTATTATTGTGCACCTGTAACTTAAGAAAACAAAAACAGATTATCCGTATACTGTACTGGGGTAGGCTTTCATGATTGTTAAGGACTGAGAGACCAACCCTCACCAAGCTGCACCAATCAGAAACTGGCTTGACTAAAGATCAATCAAAAGACAGAACATTTGGTTATGCAGACAAGAGCCTAGCCGAAGACTACACAGATGACTACCTTGCCTCTGAAGACACCAGCCATAGTGGCTGGTGAAATTTCATTGATTGATTGATTGATTCATTCATTCATTGAACATAGAATGTCTGAATTGGAAGGGACCTTAGAGGTCTTCTAGTCCAACCCTGATGCACTGTCCTGCTAAAATAAAGCAAGGTCATACACACACTTGAAAGTAAATCGGGAAGCCTGTAATTGTGGAGTCTGCCTGGCAAACTGTATAAAACTTACTCAATCCTTTGTTCTTGGCTCTTGGCATTTTGACCAAGAGCCCCTTTTCCTTGGAGTATTCCAATAAAAAGCAATCAGAAAACCTGCACATCGTATCTGGCGTCCATCATTTACTTCAGCACCAGGCTCAGACCTGAATTGGGAACAACAGCCCATTACTCATGCAGGAAACCCTCTACCATTCCAGACAAGTGGCTGTCCAGTCTTTTCTTAAAAGCTTCCAGTGATAGAGAATCCACAACTTCTGAAGGCAGTCAATCAATCCACTTACTGTATATGGCTGCCCATCTCGTATGCATGGGCAGCTAACAACTTAAACAGGATCAAAGCAGAAGAAAAACCCAACCAACAACTAAGAACACAAATAACACCGCATAAATTAGAGTTGAGAATAATCAAATACCTTACAGTCATTATATTGAAAAAGTGAGGTTACCTATATATAAGAGCTTGATTGTCATCATTTGATGGACTAACCTAATAATCCTCATAGGCAGAGGTTTCCTCACATATTTTCAGTGGCTAACTATTGCAAGGATTATAACTACCTGTAAGGGAGCGGGCTTTGTGAAGACAGGATGAGTCTTCTTCTCTATTGGAAGAACAAGATGAGAACCAATAAGTTAAAACTCTAAGTAGGTCCAAACTCATCATCAGGAGAAACTACAGAATAACGAAGTTGGAAGGTACTTTGAGGTCCTCTATTCCAGAGGTGGTAATCAGCAGGTTCTGACCAGTTCTGGAGAACCAGAAGTGGAAATTTTGAGTAGTTCAGAGAACCTGTAAATACCACCTTGGACTGGCCCTGCCCCCATCTATTCTCTGCCTCCTGAGTCCCAGCTGATTGGCTGGCTCTTCTTTTTTGCCCTGCACAGGAGAATGGAGCTGGTAAGCAGGTTAGTGGGGTAGGGAGGGAATGGGGATTTTGCAGTAATGTCCCCCCAGGAATGGGGAGGGAATGGGGAATTTGCAGTATCCTTCCTCTACCACACTCACCAAGCCACACCACACCCACCAAGCCACACCCACAGAACCGGGAGTAAAAAGTTTTTGAATCCCACCACTGTTCTACTCCAATCCCCTGCTCCAAAAAAGAGACCTTCTGGACATTTGTCCAGAATTTGACCATTCTGGACAAATGGCTATCCAATCTCTTCTTAAAAACCATCAGTGGTCGAGCACCCATACCTTCTGGAGGAAAATTGTTCCATTGATTAATTGCTTTCACTATCAGGACGTTTCTCCTTACTTGTAAGTTGGTTCTCTCCTTTATTATCCATTGTTTCTTCTCCTGCCTTCTGGTACTTTGGAGAATAGGTTGATCCCCTCTTCTTCTGGCAACCCCTCAAATATTGGAACACTGCTATTATGTCACCCCAAGTCCTTTTAACTAGACTAGACATTTCCTGCAATTCCTGCAAACATTCTTCATGTGTTTTAGCCTCCAGACATCTTTGTTACTCTTCTCTACGCTCTTTTTAGATTCCCACTGAAGATGTTACCTAGTTTGGTAACAAAACATCTGGGAACCAAGCAGCAAGTTCGGTGGACAAATCTCTGCCTAAATATCTGTTTTTCACAGATAATATCTCACTTTTATGGGTCTCATTTCTGCATAAAAGCCATGGGAATCTGGAATTGCAATGGAAGGGTGAGTTCAAGCAATTGAGAATAGGCTGGTGGGTGAATAATGGCAAGCAGGAAGACACCTTAAGTGTAGTAATTATAGGATACCTTAAGTAATCCAGAGAATTTAAGATCACACGGATAAATGAGGTCCACAGAATTAGGTAAGATCCAGTGAGGTGTTCAGTCCAATCTAATTTCTTCAAACTAGTGTGAGGTATATAGTATGAAGACTGTCAAGGGAAGTGAGTCACTTGAGAGATTATCTCATAAATGCCAATTCGGCCCAGGTAGGGAGACATCAGGGAAAATGCAGCTCAAAGAAACTCCACCTTAATTAACTCAGTATAAAGGAGGCTAGGAAATTCTATTACAGTTTGCAAGACTTTGTATTTTCTCCAGACTAGCAATAAAGATAGTATTGTGGTTTGCCGGCAGCCTGTGCAGATGGCAGCAGAATTGGATAGTGGGGAAGAATGGGAACCAATCCGGGAGTCTGGAGAGGACTCGGATGAGGGTCCTACATCCAATGCAGAGATGGGGCCAGGACCATCTAGTAGTGGGGTGCTGACTCCAGAGCCTCCGGAGTCTGGAAGCAGTGAGGCAGAGGAACAAGGGGAGCCTGTTCCCAGTGCGTGTGTGCGCAGAGCTGCTAGAAGGCAAGAGCAGCTAAGACAAAAGGGGTGATTCAGGAGTAAGGCTTGGAGGTGATTGCCCCTCCTATAAGATATAAAGGACATACAAAGGTAAAGAATCCTTTGTAGGAAGCAAAGTCATTCGTTCTATTTGGATTGCTCCCTGAAGCTCTGTGTGGACTTTGTAATTCGTTTGGCTTTTTACAGTTAATTTGGCACTTTAGTTGTTGGCAGCAATTCAAAGGAGAGAAAGGTGGGTGCTTATCTTGAGGGACTGTTTGGGACTCATTACAGGCTGGGAATGAACATAATTCCCAGCGTTGAAATAAAACAAGAGTTGTTTTAACTAAGCATGTGCTTAATTATGGTCTCAGGAAGCCTTGGTCAGAACAGATACCTTACTGAAATCCATTTCATTCTGGCTTCCTTATTTGGCCAACTACATGGGATTTGACAGTTTAGGATTAAAACATTGGAAATACATACTTCTTTGGAAAAGCACCAAGAAAGAGAAATGGGAAACATGGGATGAAGAGTAAAGAACAGAGATAACTGACACTCTTGAAGAATTCAGTAGTCCTGAACAGAATTTCATTAAAACCTGGCATTTAGAAATTAGGACGATTGAACTTGCTCCCAAAAGTTCTTTCCTTACTTCTTCTCATTCTAAAAAAATTGACCCAGTTTTACAAGTTCTGCTCAGAGTCTTCCAGAATAACAGAGTTGGAAGGGACCTTGGAGATCTTCTAGTCCAACCTTCTGCTCAGGCAGGAAACCCTATATCATTTCAGACAAATGGTTGTCCAATCTCTTCCAGTGGTAGAGCACCTACAACTTCTGTAGGCAGGTTGTTCCACTGGTTAATTGTTCTCATTGTCAGGAAATTTCTCCTTACTTCTAGGTTGGTTGTCCCCTTAATTAGTTTCCACCCATTGCTTCCTGTCCTGTCCTCAGGTGGTTTGTAGACTAGGTTGACTCCCTCTTCTGTATGGCAATCCCTTCCACACCCTTGTCTACTGCCTTGTCTACTGCAATGTGCTCTACATGGGGCTGCCATTGAAAAGGATTCCAAAGTTCCAATTGTTTCAAAATGTTGTATTCCATGTTGTATTGTGCTAGTCTAGATTTGCATATGTGGCACCTGTCTTACAGGTGTTGCGTTGGTTGCCAGTTTCCTTCAGGGTCCCATTCAAGGTGCTGGTTGTCACCTTTATAGCCTTACATGGCTTGAGGCTAGGTTATTTGAGGGTCCATCTTTTTCCAGTTGTATGTTCCTGAACCAAAGTTGGAGGCAGAATATGTTATGGGTCCCCTTTCTTAAGGAGATCCTTCTAGTGAGATCAAGTTGAACATCATCCCTGTAGAGACAAAATAGGCCTCCACCTAATTGTCAACTGTCCAGTTGGTGAATCCTTGGACATTATTTTACCAAGAGTATAAACTTTATTGAATAAACCACATTGGCACCGAAGAAGCAAAACCAGCTCTGGGTTTCTCACATGAAAGCAAGCATAATTAATCCCCTCTTTCCCTATGGGCCACCTACAGGCCATTATTTCCACCAATCACTTCTGTTCATTTTTGTTAGAATTTGCAGCAGAAGTCCAGAAAACACACAGATGACTGATTCAGCAGGATCATTAACTTCTTTATAAACATATTAATGTGAGTAAAGTTTACAATACCATTAGTAGATTCTTTCAACGTAACATAAGCAAAAACACAAGCAGCAGCACCTCAGAGCAGATATCAGTTTCAGCAGTTCTGTCTATTAGCATTGCACGTACATGCACGAGTCGCGCGAGTGTAATTTACAACCCGCTGAGCCACCCGGACAGCTAAGCAGCACTGTGTGCAAGTGCGCAGTGGTTGGAAAAGCCCTTTTTTCCTGCTTTTTCAACTGCAGCTATGTCGCGCAAAGCAGCTGTAGTTGAAAAAGCAGAAAATAAAGGTCAGGTAAGAGCCCGGCCGGGCAGGGGGGTGGGCCACAACAGCAGCAGACATAGAACCGGTTCTATGCCTGCTGCTCTTCAGAACTACCAGTTCTACGGAGGTGGACAGAACCAGTAGAAACCCACCCCTGCACAGAGCCAAACAACACCCAGGCTGTCAACTCCCACTGGCTGGTCTGTTGCCATGCTTACTTTGTTAACCATGTCTCTGGCAGTTAATGAATATACTCTGACAATTTTGTTATGAGAACCAGCCTGCTATGCTATGACATTTACTCTGAGTGTCCTTGAGGGGGGAGTTATGTCTCCTGGGAGCCAAGAATGCTTGGATGCCATTTCTCCCACCTTTGCATTCCAACCCCTCCTTTCTTTTGTCAAGGTGCAAGAGAAGGGAAATATAGGTGAAAATTCAAGTCAGACTTGACCCGTAGATTTAAAACCCAAAATACTTCTTTTAGGAATAATACCTGAAACTTATAGTAAAGAAAAAGTATATCTGGTTATACATGTATTAACTGCAGTGAGAACAGTATTTGCTCAAAAATGGAAAAGTGAGAAGATTCCGACAGAAGAGAATGTGGATGCCAAGAATGCTGTCGAAACCATGATGTTTTATGATGTAAAAAAAGAAACTCAATAAAATATATTTCAAAAAAAAGAAAATACTAGAATGTGCAGAAATGAATAGATCAACTTTGGCAGTTAAAGAAAAAGAACAAACTGAGTATTTTATGATATGGGATTTATTTTATCAATGGTTGGAAAATAAAGATTGACAATGATAAGATATATTAGATGTAGTAATATAGAGCAAGAATATAGTTATTGATATTATAGTAAGATATTTGTATTAATTATAATTGTAATGTATTGATTATTGCACAAAATGTTTGTACCCAGCCGACACAGAAGTTGGATATGTTGTAAAAATAAAATAACAACACCCCCCCCCCCCACGGGTACTTACATGTATGGTATTCAGCTTTGTTCTGGTATTTTCCCATGTCATTATAGTTGTGCTTTTAAAGTTGTAGCCACATCTTCATGGTGGGCAACCATGAACGCGAAGCCAAACAGCAGGATCACAGCTCACCAGCTCAAATCCCCCAGCAACTAAGACTAACCTGAGCACAACCAAGCCCCCACCTGAACAGAACACACCCCCAGCCAATCAGAACACAGCCAACCTTCCAACCAATCAGAACACAGCCAAACCCCCTACCAATGAGAACACACCCCCACCCAATCAGAACACAGCCAAGCCCCCACCCAATCAAGTCACACCCCCACTAGCACTTAAAAGGAAGAAGCAGCTGCAAGCTCACATCACTCTGAGAAGCACAGAGCTGAAAACACAAGCCTAAAGATGATGAATGAGACTTCATCGAAACGTTGCCTAGATACTTCGAATCTTACGCAGGAGAAAACCCGAACAACCAAAGATCCACATATAAATACCCGCGAGAACCTCAGAAAATATATATATATATATACAACGACGTGGGAAAATACCCGAACAAAGCTGAATGCCATACATGTAAGTACCCGCGAAAACTTAAGAAAACAAACAAATATATATATATATATATATAGTCAGACTTGACACTAAATACTCTTTCAAAAGGCCCTCAAGACATGGTTTTGCCAGTAGACCTGATCCCCCAGACTGATTCAGAGCCCATTATATAGTTTGTTTGATTATTGTCACCAGGGAGTTGGAGTTTACTGGGCTTTGCATTTGGGGTTTTATTTCTGTAAGTTGCCTGGAGTCAGAGTGAGTGAGTTGGGCAGCCATGTACATTTTTCTAAACAAATTCAATTGTTTAGGAGGCCACGATGGCTCAGGTGGTTAGGACGCTGAATCAAAAGACCATTGAGAGAGTGACAGCTCAGCAGTCCAAAACCCAAGAGTGAGTTGTGTGACCAATTGAGCTCCTGTCAATTTCTCCCAGCTTCTGCCCACTTAGCAGTTTGAAAGCATGCAATTCCAATCCCAAAGGTGTTTTTTTTTCAAGAGGCAACTGGACTTTCTTTGGTTTTTCTTTGAAGGCATTTTGCTTCTCATCCAAGAAGCTTCTTCAGCTCTGCCTGGTAGGTGGGGAATGGAAGGATTTATATTCCTTGCAGACAGCTGGTCATTTGCAATTCTTTTAGAGAGTCATTGAGGCCACTTGGAGGTTTATCTGTCTCCTCAGGGTCACCTGAGTAGTGCAAATGGGTGTGGAGCCTTCTTGGAACTGTTGAAAGGACTGTTGAAAGGACTGAGAATTTCCATAGACATGCAATTGTAAGTAGATAAATAGGTACTACTTTAGTGGGAAAATAACAGGGACATGAAAGGAGCCCCCTTGGGCATTGCCTGGGCCAACTAATCCTTTCAAACCAGAAGTGTGTTGGCAGGTTCTTCATGAATGCGGTAGTAACACATTAAATTAAATAAATATTTTGGGGATACAATTAGCTTAACATAGAGAATATTGGGCCAGATGACTGCTTTTACTGGCAAGGAACTGATCTGTGGATGCTAGTGATTTTTTTAAAATCACTTAGAAGTGCTTACTGCCCATAGATCAATACAGAGCATCTTCTTGGATGTGAATTAACGTGGGAGTCAGTTTTCACAAAATAAAAATTCCTTGGCTGGAATTCCTTCTCATCGTCCTGATGAGACCAAAAGAGTTTGTGTTTTCTGGCCCACTCTTTTTATAGTTTTGAATTTATTTTTGTTCTTCCCTGAAGCTCAGGAAAATGAGCTGATGGTACTTATGATGCTGCATCTATGGGAGATATGGGTTTTTTGTTGTTGTACTTGCCTAAAATAGGCATGTAATAGTTGGGCTGTTCAAAGCAGAGGTGGTATTCAGCAGGTTCTGATCAGTTCTGGAGAACCAGGTAGTGGAAATTTTGAGTAATTCAGAGAACTGGCAAATACCACTTCTGACTGTCTCCGCCCGCATCTATTCTCTGCCGCCCAAGTCCCAGCTGATTGGCTGGGTCTTCTTTTGTTGCCCTGCACAGGAGAACAGAGATGGAAAGCAGGCTAGTGGGATAGGGAGGGAATGGGGATTGTGCAGTAACCTTCCCCAAGCCATGCATACCAAGCCAAGCCACACCCACCAAGCCATGCCCACAGAACCGGTAGTAAAAAATTTTGAATCCCACCACTGGTTCAAAGTGACTCTGTACCAGCTTATTAGGATAACTTTTTTTTTAACTTGAAACAATCTACCTTACAAGGGCAGTAGAAACAATTCCATTTGCTTAACATGTTTTCTTAACATAAATACATTATCCTGGTCTATTGAACAATAACAATCAAGACATACCTTTTATCTTTTATCTGAGACTCAATAAAGAAAACAATAATTGGATGATTTCTACAATGGAATTTTTACATCTGAAATCTCTACATTTCCCTAAGAGCAACTAAGAGAGGGTTATTTGTATGTGAAAGAGGGGGAGAGAGAGAAAACAAGAGAGAGAAAGGGAGAGAGAGAGAGAAAAAAAGAGAGAGAGAGAGAAAAAAAGAGAGAGAAAAAACAAGAGAGAAAATATTAAATTGTCTGGAAAAAATGTACTGCCAACTAGATGAGATCATGAAATTAAGGGTGTTGGGTCCTTTTTCTGGGGATATGACAGATGACAATCTGCTACACTAATAGTCCACCTGGATATTGGGCTCCAAAAAAAGCAGAAGTGACAGATTGCAATTCTTCTAAGCAGATTTAGCTATTGTTCCTCATCTAAAGACAGAAATCTTGCCAAACTAAAGCAGACCACTTGACCATAAAACATATATTCTGGGAACCATTCGGGGAGAGCTGGCTTCACCTCCATTCTCTCACACAACCTATCTGAACTTTGTTGTGTTTTGCTCCTCTAGAACGCATTCTCTACTTCCTGGGAATCCAGACAACATTATCTCATATTGGATGAAGGGCACAAAATACAGCCTTGCTCCTTGAAGTTCTCACCATTCATGGAGATATATAGCAATATCCTCCATCCTCTGATGGTACTTTCCATTATCTACAAGGAAGATGTGAGTTCATAACTTTTGAACATAATTAATAAAATAACAGAGATGGAAGGAATCTTGGAGGTCTGCTCAGGCAGGAAGCCCTGTACCATTTCAAACAAAAGATTGTCCAATCTCTTCTCAAAAACCTTCAGTATTGGAACAACCACAACTTCTATAGAGGCAAGTCATTCCACTGATTAATTGTTCTAACTGTGAGGAAATCTCTCCGTAGTTCTAGGTTGATTCTCTCCTTGATTAGTTTCCATCTATTGCTTTTTGTCCTGTCCCCAGGTGGTTTGATAAATAGGTTGTTTCCCCCCCTCTCTGGGACAGCCCTTGAAATGTTGGAAGACTGCTATCACTTCACTCCTAGTCCTTCTTTACATTAGACTAGTTAAACCCAGTTCCTGCAACCATTTTTCATATGTTTTAGCCTCCAGCCCTGTAATTATCTTTGTTGCTTTTCTGGCTTATGACTGTAGCATCAAGAATGCTTCCACCTTTTGGAGAGTTCTTGGTGTCTGAGAAAAGAGATGAACTCATGGCATAACTTGGTTTAAATCTGCAGTGCCTGTGACAGCTCTGCCTATCAACTAAGAATAAATGATTGGGGTTTTTTTCCCTTGCATCCCAAATAGATTCTGATACCAGTTTGGTAAATTTAAATCACTATTCGGATGCTAAATAATTGTAGCTACTTTATGAGCTGTGCAAATTATTTGAAAATTGCTTATTCAACTATGAATGTGTTTTATGAGTGTATCCATTCCAGCAAAATCCAAATAATCCATCCATCATTCACAGAGGGTTATTTCTCTCCCCTTTCCATTTCTAAACCAGTTCTTATGAACTAAAGCTAATAAACAGTTTCATCTTAACATTACATTAAAAAGTATTGCCACACGTGCTTCAGTTCAATTCATCCCTTTTAACTTAGGAATAATTTTTTTGAAGCCCAGCCAGTAATATTTTACCCATTAGAAGCCTACCAGGTAGATTGAAAGAAACTTAAGCATTCACTTTTCCAGTATTTGAAACCTCGAAGAAAATAGGCTTTGAACTCATTGGAACCAAATGTTGAATTATTACTTTCCCAGGTGTTGGTTTGGAATGTTAAAAGGAAAAAAAAAATCCTCCTTCAATTCAACAATCCCTTGTCATTAAGTGAGGTGATGACTTCAAACAGAAGACAACAACCATCTATACGGATGTTTTTATTTGAATTCCAGAATTGTCCCAGAGGATTGGGCTCCATTTCTGTAATTCTCTACTGCCTCCTATTCCTCTCTAGGAATCTTACAAGGAAAATATAATAATAAATAAAATGATAACAAACACTTAAGCACAGCTGGAAGCCTGTAATATCTAATATGTATATGTGTAATATGAAAACAATGTATTTATATGTAAATATGTAATGTGTACAGAAGTCTGGTAAAAGGTGTCCTAGCAGGCAACCATTTAAGTATGAGCCAACAGGTGCTACAGCTGCTGAAAAAGCCAAGACTCTCCTGAGTTGCATTAACAGAGGGATAAAATCAAGATCAAATGAAATGTTAGTACGGCTTTATGATATTTGGTAAGACCTACACTTGGAATATTGTATTTGGTCACCAGGATACAAAAAAGATTTTGAGACTCTTGAAAGAGTGCTGAGAAGAGCAACAAAGATGATAAAGAGTTTGGAGGATCAACCATACAACGAAAGATTGAGGAAACAAGTTACGTCTAGTCTAACAAAGAGAAGGACTAGGGGTAACATGATAGCCATGTTCCAATATCTAAGAAGCTGCCACAAAGAAGAGGGTGTCAATCTATTCTCCAAAGCACCAGAAGGCAGGACAAGAAGCAATAGATGGAAACTTATCAAGGAGAGACCCAACCTAGAATTAAGGAGAAATTTCATGACAGAGAGAACAATTAATCAATGGAACAATTTGCCCCTAGAAGCTGTGGGTGCTCTATCACTGGAGATTTTCAAGAAGAGATTGGACAACCATTTGTCTGGAATAGTGAGCAGCTCCTGCTCAAGTGGGGGATTGGAGTAGAAGAACTCCAGGTTCCCTTTCAACTCTGTTATTTTGTGTTCTATGTTCCTAAAAGATCTTTAAATTATTAAAATATTCATTAGGTCCCTCAGAAGTGCATTTTCAAGCCTTTCTGAAAGGCCACCAGAGATGCGTCAGTCTTGTATCTCACACGTAGGCAGCATGTTCAAAAGATCAGGTCAAGTGACCAAGACAATTCAGGACCCTCATTGCAGTTGGTCAAACATTTGCAGGCTGAGTTCCCCAAAGACTTATGGAAATTATGCCTCCACTGGTGCATTTATAAGACTTCCTTAAATGATGGGAATTGCCAGAAACCTTTCAGGTTTCACTTGGAAATAAAATCATGATGATCTTGCTGATTAGAATTCAATGTAAAAGCTGTCTCCTGCCTCAATTGGGGGGCCTTTCAGATGTGATAGTAATCTCAACAGAGTTGGAAGGGACCTTGGAGGTCTTCTAGTCCAGCCTTCCTACACCACTTCAGACAAATCGTTGTGCAATTGTCAGCCTTCAAGAATCCTTCTGCTCGGTTTTCCAGCTGCCATAGAAATGGGGGGAATATTAATTGGGCTTTTGGGGTGGGGTGGGGAAGAGTGCTGGAGGCTTGAGATGGTGAACTGGAAAACTTGGGAAAACTTTCTTGACTATGCTTACTTGCTTACTGCGCAGCTGTAACTTCTTATCTAAGCAGGCCAAGGTCAACTGTCTTGGAGAGCCAGATGTCTGAAACACCACCTGAAGATGCCCCACTTGACATTATACACATCTCAGATTGGATGGCCAATTTGAACTATTGTGGGTGGGAACGTTGCCATAACTTGTATATTTGATTTTCATGCCTAATGCCTCAGATCTTGAATTCTTTTGATGCTACCACTTTGATTTCCAGTAAAAGTCCTTTTCTCTATAACAATGGAGTCTACGGTTTCCTTTCTTGCATTTTGAATGGAGCCTCACTTGACAGCAATCTCTACTTAAAAACCACCAGTGTTGGAACATGTACAACTTCTGGAGGGAAGTCATTCCGCTGATTAATTGTTCTAATTGTCAGGAAATTTCTCCTTAGTTCTAGGTTGCTTCTTTTTGATTAGTTTCCATCTGTTGCTTCTTTTTCTGCCTTCGCATTCTTCGGACTATTCTTTGAAATATTGGAACACTGCTATGATATCACCCCTAGTCCTTCTTTTCATTAAACAAGATTCCAGCAATTGTTCTTCATGCTTTAGCTTCCAGTCCCCTGATCATCTTTGTTGCTCTTCTCTGCACTTTTTCTAGAGTGACCAAACCTGAATGCAGTATTCCAAGTATGCTCTTACTAAGGCATTATGAAATGGTACCGACACTTCACATGTTTAGTAACAATTAGTAGCAATTCACATGACTGATCTTCAGTCAGACTTTCCAAGTAGTTCAACCCATTGAAGCAGTGGTGGGATTCAAATTGTTTTATCGCTGGTTTAGTGGGCGTGCTTTGCCTAATGTGCGCACGCAGCTTTCCCCACACCAGCTGAGGCTTGCAGAGCCAATCAGCTGAGAGGAGAAAGAAGAGAAAAGTGCAGGGGTGGTGGGAGGGCTTTTCTCTTCTTTCTCCTCTCAGCTGATTGTCAGCTTTTTTTTCCTCCTCTCAGCTGATAGTTGGAACCTTTTTTTACTACCGGTTCATGATAACCGGTCCGAACCGGTAACATACCACCACTGCATTGAAGTCTACTTTCAGGAAGTGTCATGGTCCAACACATCTGATGATCAGAAATTTCAGGGATTCTGGATTTGTCTAATTTTGAGCTGAGTTCTGGTCTTTGTGTAGCTGCTTAATCATTTCCAATCTCTTCCAAATACCAGGTAGAAAAAAATTCCTCCTCCTCATTTGGCAAAAGACCCAATCCTGCTGATCTTAATATTTTCTCCATGTTCGATTCTGAGTCATCCTTTATATGCCCAAGCAGGAGAGTGGACTATTTATACTGTGGATTAGTAATTAGAAATATCATTTGGGCTGCACCTAGCAAGGAAGAACTGTAGCATTGCAGCAGGTCATTTTATGAAGACCGCTGAAAGGAAATGATGGATCGCTCTGACAGGAACTGCAAGTATTAATTAGCAAAAAGCCAGGAAGTCCCTCTGTCGAAAGCCTGAAAAGAATAGGCCCCAACTTAACCCAACTTTGCCAATTGTCAAAGCCGCTCAATTCTTTCCAATGAATAAAAACGAATACTTTCTTTCAGGACATCAATTTGATTAGGCTTTGGCTTGGCAAAGGTTTTATTTTCTCTACTGAAATCAAAAGAACATTTCCAAGTCAATTGTGAGTCAAGTTTGGACTACAGGAAATCCTTAGGTTAGGACTGTAATTGAGCTCCGAATTATAGTTGTATATCGTGCTGGTCACTAAGTGAGCCCAGGGATGGGATTCAACCAGTGTTATTACTAGTTCGGTGATTACGTTTTGCTGGGCATGCATGTATTACACCTAAAGCTTTGCCACCCAGACAGGTGATAAGCACCATGTGGGGGTGTGCAGCATTTGAAAAACCGCTTTTTCAGCCTCAGCTGTGCAGTGCAAAGCAGCTGAGGTTGAAAAAGCAGGAAACAAAGTTCAGGTAAGAGCCCGGGTGGGCGAGTGGACCAAATAGCAGCAGACACAGAAGCGGTTCTGTGTCTGCTCCTCTTCAGAGTTACTGGTTCTATAGAGCCGGGCAGAACTGGTAGCATCCCACCCCCGAGTGGGCCCCATGGGATTGTGTCTGATTTTACCATCATTTTTTTGTGTGTGGCAGTTGTTAAGGGAATTGCTTGATTGCTAAGTGAATCTGTTGACTGAAATGGGCTTTTTTTTGTGTGTGCTGGAAACTGGAAGTAAGTTCTGGTATGGGGCAAAAAGATTGTCAATCACCGCCACATGACTGTGGGCCATAAATGTGAGCTGACTTCTGAGCATCCCAAATGTAATCACATGACCATGAGGGTGGGGAATTCCAAACTGTTGGAACTTTGGATCTGTGTGTAAGCCCTGTGGAGGTCCATTGCAAGTGACTGGTCATAAATCAAGGACTATCTATCTGTATGACCTAGTTCTTATCCAAATTTTCAAAACATCCCAGGGAGCATTATGGGATTTCCTTTATTCCCCATGCTCCTGTTGAATTCTTCAACCACAAGTCTCAGTTTCTCTTCCTTTCCTATTTATTTAACCGACTATTAGAATAACAGTGTTGGAAGGTATCTTGGAGGTCTTCTAGTCCAACCACCTGTTCAACCATTTCAGACAAATCTCTTCTTAAAAACTTCCAGGGTTGGAGCACCTTCAGGGTTTATCTATTTGTATCCTGCCTTTGGAGTGAATATATCAAACACACCTTCCTTCTCCTATTTTCCCAAGAATAACCACCTTGTGAGGAAGGTTGGCTGAGAGTGTGTGACTGGCCCTCAAAGTCACCTAACTGGCTTTTATGGCTAACGTGGGAATTGAACTCAGGATCTCTCGCTTCCTAGCCTGTTTTCCCCTTCTCCTGATCCGCGAAATGCTATTAAGATGGCACTAAAGACACCAAGAGACCCCAAAAAAGTAAATTTCATATTGGTTCTGAAATCCTGAATCCTTCAGAAAGGAAACATCTGGATTTGCATTGGAAAAGTGAGTGGGATAGTATATAAATTAAGTAAGGAAGGAAGCAAGCAAACAAATAAATAAATAAGGGGTTTTCATTCAAAACTGGACCAAATGGAGCTATTTCAAACATACTGATGTCACCCTACACAGGCTGGAACAGATCAATGTTTCTCAACCTTAACAAGTTTAAGAAGTGTGGACTTCAACTCCCAGAATTCCTCGGCTGGAATGTTGAAGACCAGACATCTTCAAGTTGCTAGAGGTTGAAAAACACTGGAATGCACAGTCCACACAAGGGAGAACTATGTTTTTACAGGATTGTGCAATGCGTAAAGACTTTTGCCACCCCAAAGTACAGTATTTTATAGAACTCTCTTGGTGGTTTCGAAATAGGGAGGGTAGTACGAAAACAGATTAACAGAGTTGGAAGGGACATTGTGCTGTAGATATTCTAGTCTAACCTCTGCCCAAGCAGAAAACCTACACCCTTTCTGACAAATGGCAGTCCAATATCTTCTTAAAAGCCTCCAGTGATGAAGCTCCCACAACTTCTGAAGACAACTTCTGTTCCATGGGTTGATTGCTCTCACTGCCAGAAAATTTCTCCTTATTTCTAGGTTGAATCTCTCCTTGATCAGTTTCCATCCACTATTCCTTGTCTGGCCTACAGGTGTTTTGGAAAGTAGCTTGACCCCTCTTCCTCTCTGTGGCAGCCCCTCAAATATTGGAAGACTGCTATCATGTCTCCCCTGATCCTTCTCGTCTCTAGACTAGCCATGCCTAGTTCCTGCACCCATTTTTCATATGTTTTAGTCTCCAGTCCCTTAATCATCCTGGTTGCTCTTCTCTGCATTCTTTCTAGAGTCTCAACAACTTTTTATAGCGTGGTGACCAAAATTGGATGCAGTACTCTAGGTGTGGTCTTACTAAGTTTTTATAGAGTGGTATTAGTACCTCACTTGATCTTGATTGTATTCCTCTGATAATACAACTTAAGATTGCATTGGCTTTTTTGGCTGCCGCCGCACACTGTTGGCTCTTACTTAACAGGTTGTCCACTAAGACTCCAAGATCCCTCTCACAGTTATTGCTATTAAGCCTGGTTTCACCCAGTCAATATGTGTACTTTCAGTTTTTCTTGCCTAAGTGTAAGGCTTTACTGCAGCCATCGTGCGGCAAATGTCCACAAAAGCAATATATTTTGTATGCATGCATATTTACATATATATGCCATAAAACAAGTTATAATACACATTAGGAAATAATGTCTTATAATGCAAAGAAATCTGAGTCATAAGCCTGACATATGAATTTCCAGTGAGCCTAATTCAAATTATGACATATATTTTACATTCGCTTGATGCTGGACAGATTAGTGCAAATTGAATTTCATGCTAACCTGCGCAGGGCAATGCATTCCTTATTTATAGGAATTGTAAACACAATTAAGATGATATGTATGTAAAAGTTATTGACTTTTTAAGTATATGGAAAGAGCAGTAATCTTCCATTACTTAAGAAGTGTAACTAGTCGTTGGAAGGAAACTTTTGGAGCATGTTATCGCAAATGTGATGTGTTATTTGGAAAGAGAATAAGTGGAGTATTTTCCACCATCAACATCTGTTGTATTTTTTTTAAAAAAAAAAACCTGTGGGTTTTTTGTGAAATGTTTAACTTTTGTGCTTTTTTTTTTTTTTAAGTGTGCCAAAGCATGAGCAATCTCCAAGTTGTTTATTTAGTGAAAACTTTATTTGAAACTTCTGGTTTTCAAATGAATACACTTGTTGTCTTACTGCAGCAACGTATGGCACGAAGATGTCAAGACCACATGTTAAGTTCCATTTAATCTGATTTATTGCTCATTCCTACACCAAAGAATCTAGTCAACTAAGAATCAAGTAGTTGTAGTCATACCGATTGATCATCTCCTCCTCCTCCTCCTCCTCCTCCTCCTCCTCCTCCTCCTCCTCCTTTCTTCCTTCCTTTCTCCCCCTCCCTCCCTTCCTTTCTCCCTCCCTCTCTTCTTCCCTCCCTCCCTTCCTTTCTCCCTCCCTCCCTCACCCTCCCTTTCCACCCTGCCTCCCTCCCTCCCTCCAGACCTGAGATTTCTGGATGATGTCTGTTCCTATCCCCTCAGGTTTGACTTTGCTTAGATTTGTAAGATTAAGCAAGGTTAGCTAATTAATCTGCCACTTAATCAAGCCCATTCTGAATTAGAAGAGACTTATTTATTTATTCATTCATTTGTTTATAACCCACCTTTATTAATTTTATTTTATTTTTTAAATACCTCAAGGCAGTGAACACACCCAATACTCCTTCTTCCTCCAATTTTTCCCACAACAACAACAACAACAACCCTGTGAGGTGGTTTGGGCTGAGAGAGAAAGATTGGTCCACAGTCACCCAGCCAGCTTTCATACCTAAGGCGGGACTAGAACTCACAGTCTCTTGGTGATTGGCCCCAAATCATCCAACTGGATTTCATGCAAAGATGGGAATAGAACTGGTGCTTTAAACCCTGGACCAAACACCTGGTGCTTTAAACCCTGGACCAAACTGACTATATTTAGCAATAGCGATAGCACTCAGACTTATACACCGCTTCACAGGGCTTTTACATCCCCCTCTAAGCAGTTTACAGAGTCAGCATATTTTCTCCCAATAATCTGGGTCCTCATTTTACAGACCTCGGAAGGATGGAAGGTTGAGTCAACCTTGAGCCTGATGGGATTCGAACTGCTGAACTGCAGGTAGCTGGCAGTCAGCAGACGAAGAAATAGCCTGCATTCTAACCACCGCACCATCATGGCTTAGAAACTGTTATTTTTATCTTTATTTTTAATGCTCATGCATGTCACAGTGGAGGCGTGTCCTCTTTATTGGGCTGGAGTATGTCAACAGGATATATTCTTAGCCGCTTTTACTCTATGTTCATAGCTATACAAAATAATAAAATATCAGAGTTGGAAGGAGCTTTAAAAGTCTTCTAGTCCAACCCCCTGCTCAAGTAGGAGACCTTATATAGGTAAGTCCTCAGCTTACAACATTTCATTTAATGACTGTTCAAAGTTACAACAGCACTGAAAAAAGCAACTTATGACCATTTTTCACACTTACGGCCATTGCAGTATCGCCACGATCATTTCAGCAAAATTTGAACGCTTGGCAACTGACTCACGTTTATGACATTGCAGTGTCATGGGGTCATGTGATCCCTTTTTGCAATCCTCTGACCCCCCCCCCCCAAAAAAAAGTAACTGGGGCAGCCATGTTCGCTTAACAACCGGGTTAGTAACTTATCAACTGCAGTGATTCGCTTAACAACTGTGGCACGAAATGTCATAAATTGGGGGCAAAACAAATGTCTCACTTAACAATGGAAATTTTGGGCTCAGTTGGAGATCTTCTAGTCCAACCTATATAATTTCAGACAGGTGACTGTCCAGTCACTTCTTAAGAACCTTCAGTGATGGAGCACCCACAACCTCTGAAGGCAAGTCCTTCTACCGGTTAATTGTTCTCACTGTTAGAAAGTTTCTCAATTCTAGGTTGCTTCTCTCTTTGATTAGAGTAGAGTAGAGTAGAATAGAGTAGAACAGAGCGGAGCAGAGCAGAACAGAACAGAACAGAACAGAACAGAATAACAGATTAGTTTCCATCCATCGTTTCATGTCTTGCCTTTTAGTGTTTTGGAGAATAGGTTGACCCTCTCTTCTTTGAAAGATGATCTGATCAGTGCACAGGATCTTTATGCAACACAAAATATTTTTTTGCATGCTTTCTCAACATACTTTTTGACAGTAGAAAGAAATATTCTCCCAAAAGCACCTGAGGGCAGGGCAAGAAGCAACGGGTGGAAACTAATCAAGGAGAGAAGCAACCTAGAAAGAAGGAGATATTTCCTAACAGAACAATTAACCAGTGGAACTACTTGCCTTCAGAAGTTGTAAATGCTCCAACATTGGAAGTTTTTAAGAAGAGAATGGATAACCATTTGTCTGAAGTGTTGTAGTGTTACCTGCCTAAGCAAGTGGTTGGGCTAGAAGACCTCCAAGGTCCCTTCCAACTATTCTATTCTATTCTATTCTATTCTATTCTATTCTATTCTATTCTATTCTATTCCATTCCATTCCATTCCATTCCATTCCATTCCATTCCATTCCATTCTATTTTCTTCTCCATGGAGTATGAAGAAACTTGCTTTAAAATTTAGCTAGGCCTCATTTAAAAAAAACCCCATCCTTTATGTTGCCTTAGAAACTTACCTTTGGTCCCCCCCCCCCTCCTTCTTTACCTTAACCCACAAAAAATCCCAATAAATCTCTTTCACTTATTGATAAATGGCCATTGTTTGGGAATGTCATTGGCAGAAGAAAAAGTTCACCTCCTTGAAAAATTGCTTCGCAAACCAGTTGTCTTTCCATGCCATCTCCCTACCCTCCTCCTTTTCCTTTCTGGCCTGGAAGGAGTCACCTTGTGCAACGTGAACCGGATACCCAGCTTCCCAATTGTGAGGAGGTGGTGGTTTTTTTGGCAAGGCTTAAATTTGGCTTTGAGTGTCTGTGTTATTTATATCGGCACCTGGTATTACAATGGAGAACAGAAGGTGGCCGAGATGCATTGATGCCATAGCTCCTGCTTTTCATCCTAATTGATACTCTTTGTAACAAGACAGCCAACAATTCGATAGAAGGTTACAAGGACAACAATTGCTGGATCAGTCCTCTTTTTTATATAGAATAGAATAGAATAGAATTCTTTATTGGCCAAGTCTGATTGGACACACAAGGAGTTCGTCTTGGTGCAAATGCTCTCTGTGTACATAAAATAAAAGATACATTCGTCAAGAGTCAATAATCATAAGGTATGACACTTAATAATAGTCATAGGGTACAATAAGCAATCAAATCATGCCAGGAAACAGTCTGTCATGCCCCTGTTGGAATCTGATTCTGAGGGGGAGGCCAAGCAGCTGATAGGGAGTGAGAGTGTGGCTCTGGTGGGTGGGGAAGAAACTGGGGAATGGCATAATCTGGCTTGGCCTTCAGAGGAAGACTCAGGCCACCTCCTCTTCATCCTAGGGCATGCAGGGAGGAACGGAGAAGGGAGCAATGTGAGTCATATGGGTTATGTGGGAGAAAAGGGCCCTGATTCCCTTCATTAGCTGCAGCTGGGAAAACAGGGTTTAAAAAGGGTGATTGCGTACAGCACCTTTCTGGAAGCAAAGGGTGAATTATCTTGGTTTGTCAAGTCTTATCTGGATTCCGGCATCCTCCCAACTGTGTGTGTTTCGTTATCTTTTGAAATCTGCAATTCCTTATCCTGCCCTGTCTCATTAATAGCTGCAGCGTAGTTTGTGTGGATTTTTATTTATAATCTATATGTACTTTGGGTTCAGACCCTTTAAACAACTGTTCTTGGGAGAGTTTTTTTCTCCAGCTGATCAACTGGACATTGGGGGCCAAGTTGGAGGTATTAAAGGGACTTTACCTACTTTTGTGACTTTGTTGCTTTTGTGCCATGCCCCGGGTCATCACACAGTCAGTAAAAGCGTTAAGATACAAGCAACAAGGTTACAGTCATAAGTAGGTCTGTCATTATGTGAAGAATATCAAATAAAGTACCAGAAAGATAATTAGGAATTGTTTCAGGATTACTAAAGGAAGAAATAGCACAGGTAGCCCTTGACTTCACAACTGTTCATTTAGTCGCCGTTTAAAGTCACAGTAGTGCTGAAAAATTAGAATAATAACAGACTTGGAAAGGACCTTGAAGGTTTTCTAGTCGAACCCGCTGCCTAGGCAGGAAACCCTATACCACTCCAGACAAATGGTTGTCCAATCTTTCCTTAAAAACTTCCAGTGTTGAAGCATTCACAACCTCTGGAGGCAAACTGATCCACTGATGAATTGTTCTCACTGTCAGGAAGTTTCTTACTTCAAGGTTGGATCTCTCCTTGATTAGTTTCCACCCATTGCTTCTTGTCCTGTGCTTTGCTGTTTTTGTGCTTCGGAAAATAGCGTGACTCCCTCTTCTCTGGGGTAACCTTTGAGATATTGGAACACTGCTATCATGTCACCCCGCTAGTCCTTCTTTTCATTAAACTAGAGATACCCAATTCTAGCAGCCATTCTTTATATGTTTTAGCCTCCAATCCAGTGGTGGTATTCAAATTTTTTTTACTACCGGTTCTGTGGGTGTGGTTTGGTGGGTGTGGCATGGCTTGGTGGGCATGGCAGGGGAAGGATACTGCAAAATCTCCATTCTCACCCCACTCCAGGGGAAGGTTACTGCAAAATCCCCTTCCCTCCCCAGCCCACTAACCTGCTTTCCAGCTCCGTTCTCCTGTGCAGGGCAACAAAAGAAAACCCAGACGATCAGCTGGGACTCAGGAGGCAGAGAATAGATGGGGGCAGAGCCATTTAGAGGTGGTATTTGCCAGTTCTTTGAACTACTCAAAATTTCTGCTACCGGTTCTCCAGAACTGGTCAGAACCTGTTGAATACCACCTCTGCTCCAGTCTCCTAATCATCTTCAGACAGAAGAGAGCCATCTAGGATGTCACCTCAGTCTTAGGAGAGGTAAGGAATAGCTAACCCCACTTCCTGTTCTGATTAATATTCACATGATACATCTTTCCAGATAAATGTTGAAAAAGCACTACACAATCTAAAACCATCTCTATCTATTGGATCTGTTGGAATATGTGCCTACTTCTTAAAAAAGCTATCCACTGCCATAGCCGAACCTCTAAGCATAATCTTTGAAAAATCTTTCAGGACCAGCTCCTTGCCAAAACTATGGTCACAAGCCACAGTCATCCTCATCTTCACAAAGGGAGACCCCAGCCTAGTTGAAAATTACAGACCAATCTCTTTATGCTGCATCACCTGTAAAGTCATGGAATCAATTATTAACCAATCCATCATCCTCCACTTAGAAACAAACAACCTACTCTCTAATAAACAATTTGGTTTCAGAATAAAAACTATCCTGTAATCTGCAACTCTGCAACACTGCAAAAACATATGGACTACACAACTTGATCAGGGCAAAGCAATAGATGCAATCTACATAGACTTCTGTAAAGCCATTGATTCAATGGTACACGGCAAACTACTCCTAAACTAAAATCTTATGGTATCTCTGGACAACTGCATAACTGGATAGAAGCATTCCTGTCATACAGACTACAAATGGTCAAAATTGGGAGCGACCTATCAAATTTTGTACCTGTCAACAGTGGTGTCCCCCAAGGCAGTGTTCTAGGATCAACTCTTTTCATACTTTACATAAATCACCTCTGTGATCATATTAAGAGCAACTGCATTCTCTTCACTGATGATGTAAAGCTATTCAATACCACAGACAATATTGCTACCCTCAAAAAAGATGTTGACTATGTATCAGAATGGTCAAACAAATGGCAACTTCAAATCTCAACAAATAAATGCTTTGTCCTACATATTGGCAAAAAAAATCAGAAAATAAAACACAGGCTGAATAGTCAAGACCTTGTTGATGGTCCAAACTCTGTTAAGGATCTTGGAGTACTCCTCTCTAATGACCTAAGTGCTAGAGCCCACTGGAACTACATAGCCAAAAAGGCATTAAGAGTTGTTAACCTAATCTCACATAGCTTTTTCTCTGGTAATATTACACTAATAACTAGAACATACAAAACATTTGCTAGACCAATGCTCGAATACAGCTCATCAGTATGGAACCCACATTACATATCTGATATTAACACAGTTGAGAAAGTCTAGAAATATTTCACAAGAAGGGTTCTCTACTCATCTACTCGTTGCAGAATACCTTATGCCACCAGACTTGAAATTCTAGACCTAGAAAACCTAGAACTATGCCGCCTTCAGTCCGATCTAAGTAAAGTATATAAAATCATACATTGCAATGTCCTACCTGTCAATGAATACTTCAGCTTCAACCATAACAACACAAGAGCACACAATAGATACAAACTCAAGGTTAATCGCACCAAACTTGATTGCAGGAAATACGACTTCAGCAACAGAGTGTTCAATATCTGGAATACTCTACCTGGCTCTGTAGTTTCTTCCCCAAACCCCAAAAACTTTAACCTTAGACTGTCTACTATTGACCTTCCCCCTTTCCTAAGAGGTCTGTAGGGGGCATTTATAAGCGCACCAACGTGCCTACCATCCCTGTCCTTTTGTTTCTTTTATTTCTTTTATTTTCTTATATGCATCCATGTATTCATAACTATGTTTTTACTTATACCTATTATCTTGTAAGCAATTGACAAAAATAAATAAATAAAAAATAAAAAGTCAAGCCAAGTAAAAGCCAAGTCAAGCCAAGCCAATAAATATCTTCTTACTTCCCCCTTCCCCAAAATATTGAATGATTTGGGTGGGTTTGCAATGCTCTACCAATCCAAGTCAAAGTAGAACTGAGCAATGTAAAACTGAGTGAATGGTGAGGGAATCACCATTTTTATATAACCGCGTTCACTCCATTAAGCCACGATACGATCCGTTTGTCTGGATATTGCCCGTTCTTTGAATACAGCACCAGGGTTTTGTCAGTGCAGATTTAGGGGTTCACGTGCTATATTGATTCATCTTTTCTGTGCTTGTCCCCCCACAACGGCCTGGTTTGACCCTTCCCTTGCTGTGTTTGTGGTGGCGGTATCACAAATGGTGCTGTATGATGCCAGGGGCTTTGTTGAAGAGAAAACAAAGCCGACAACTGGCGAAGGAGCAGCGAGAACCGGGAGACGATTATTATCTTCCAAGGTGAAGCCCTCTGTCATTTTTTCACAGCTGCAGTTCCAAGCTCGGCATTGAGTCAGTGGGAGTCACCACGGAGCTCGTCCCTTTTATTCAACAGATAAAACCCCAATAATTAAACTGCCAGCCAGAGCCATCAAGTGCTCTTGAGGGGGCAATACAGAGGGAGGAAAGTCAGTAGAAGTCTCAAGTCGGGGTGACTCTTTGCTGAATTAAGCCTATAATTTCTTTTATTTGAATCACTGTGTGCTTCCATAAAAAAAAAAAAATCCAGTCCCTTGGCAGACTTTTAAAAAAAATATCTATATCTATATCTATATCAAAAGAAATGTGCTGTTTGTAGGAGCTGGAAAAGGATGTAGCTTTCTCCATGTTTTAAAATAACACACACATTCTGGAACCCCTTCATCTTTTGTTCTTGGGGGTTTCTGAAAAACAAAAAAATGCCAGGAGGATCCTGTTTTTATCCTCTTTCTCTCTCTCTCTTCCAGAGTAGCTGGTTTGAAAAATGAACTGGGCGGAGGATTTTCCCCACCCTCCAGGTTTTTCAAGGTAAAGTTATTTGTCGGTGCACCTACCTGGAATAGACAGTGAAACATACAATGTTTTGCAACCATCCTCTTTTGATAGAATCACAGAGCTAGAAGGGACCTTAGAGGTACAGATAATCAGAGTTGGAAGGGACCTTGTAGGTCATCTAGTCCAACCCCCCACCCAAGCGGGAGACCCTACACCATTTCTGACAAATGCCAGTCCAATCTCTTCTTGAAAGTCTCAACTGATGGCGCTCCCACAACCTCCGAGGGCAAATTCTGTTCCATGGGTTGATTGTTCTCACTGTCAGAAAGTTTCTCCTTATTTCCAGCTTAAATCTCTCCTTGTTCAGTTTCCATCCATTATTCCTTGTCTGGCCTACAGGGGCTTTAGAAAATAGCTTGACCCCTTCCTCCCTGTGGCAGCCCCTCAAATATTGGAAGACCGCTATCATGTCTCCCCTGGTCCTTCTCTTTACTAGACTAGCCAAGCCCAGTTCCTGCAACCGTTCATTGTATCTTTTAGCCTCCAGTCCCCTCATCATCCTGGTTGCTCTTCTCTGTACTTTTTCTAGAGTCTCAACATCTTTTTTATAATGTGGTGACCAAAACTGGATGCAGTACTCTAGGTGTGGTCTTGCTGAGTGGAATTAGTACTTCCCTTGATCTTCTAGTCTAACTCCCCGCACAAACAGAAGATCTTGTATCATTTCAGATAGATGGTTGTCCAATCTCTTCTTAAAACCTCCAGTGTTGGAGCACCCACAATTTCTGGAGTTGAGTTGTTCCCCTGATCAATTGTTCTTACTGTCAGAAAGTTTCTCCTTCGTTCTAGGTTGCTTTTCTCCTTGATTAGTTTCCATCCATTGCTTTTTGTCCTGGCTTCAGGTGGACAACTTGGAGAATTAGTTAATAAACTTGGTTATTAGTTGGTAAACAAGCAAGAATTTGCTTGTTTATGGTAGCCCCTTAGATATTATAACTTCTTTTTTTTTAAAAAAAATAGTCTTTTCAGATTCTTTGTAAAAAGCCAAGTATTCCTAACGTTTGTGATAGTGGAAAATATTTCTAACATTTTCATAGTGCAGAAAGAGGCAATGCTGTGGGTTCTCTCCTTAAGTAAGGAGTACATTTATGCCAGTGAGAGGACTCTAAAGAGATACTTCCTAATTAATTTATCTTCTTTCAAGCTACAGTAAAAGCTACTTTACCACTAATACAATTATGGTATTTTTCTGAACGACCCAGAAAACCTAAAATTGCTGTCTGGATCTTGAAAATAAGGAGAAATAGATTAGGTTTGGGGAAGAGCAAAAAGAGAAATATTCACTGTGGTCATATAGACAATAATTTGTGATTAAATCATATTAAACTCAACAAATCTTTCTTCTCAGGAGAAAAGTATAGGACTGCATTGCACTTTCCTCCACATTGTATAGTGTGGATAGTGCAAGAATTTGCTGGATGATTCATTTATTGGAAAACTTCCCCCACCCACCTTTTTTTTTTTTTGTCCCTTAGAGGCTTCCAAAATTCACTGAAGATAATGAGATTTAAGCCAAATCAGTGCATGTATTTCACGTATTAAAATGGAGAGGAATTGCCTTTTTGCCCCCAAAGGGCAATGGACAATTTTAAAAATGTCTGAAATGATCACATGAAGAGAAGGAGAACGCGGTTTTTTTTTTTTTTTAATGATTACAAGAGAATGAATGGAATAAAACTTTCTGGAAATTGGTTAAAGTATTAAAAGCATAGCAGCAGCTGGCCACAAGTTAATTGAAATTTGTGATAATTTAAATACATATTAATGCAGGTGGTGGATCCGTTCCCTTCTCTTTACTTCCTCCTTCTCCTTCCCTTTCCCCTCCCCTTCTCTTTCCCTTTTCCTTCCCCTCCTCTTCCTCTTCCTTCCCCTTTCCCTTCCTCCTCCCTTCCCCCTTCCCCTCCCTTTCCCTTTCCCTTGCTTTCACTTTCCCCTTCACTTCCCCTTCCCCCTCCCTGCCTTTCTATTCCCCTTCCCCCTTCCACTCCCCTTCTCTTTCCCTTCCCCTTTCCCTCCATATTCCCTTCCCTTCCTTTCCCCTTCCCTTCCTTTCCCTTCCCCTTTCCCTTCCCCTTCCCCTCCTCTTCCCCTCCCCCTCCACTTCCCCTCTCTTCCCCTTCCCCTTCCTTTCTAGTTCCCTTCCCCCTTCACTTCCCTTTTCCTTTCCCTTCCCCCTTCACTTCCCCTTCCCCTCCCCCTCCACTTCCCCTCTCTTCCCCTTCCCCCTCCCTTCCTTTCCATTTCCCTTCCCCCTTCTCTTCCCCTTCCCTTCCCTCTTCCCTTCCTTTCCCCTTCCCTCCTATTCAAGGATGGATAGGAGCAAACCCTTCTGAGGGGAAATTCTCAACTGGGTGTTATTACTAAGCGCACAAAAAGAAAAAACGCACAGAAACTCACATTCGCAAGCTTATGTCCCTTATATTAAATGTAAAACCGATTAGAAGAAAAGTGTCAGAGTGAATAAAGCTCTTGTAAAGTTTTTGTGGGACAGTTAAATATCTCAGTAAGGTGTGTCTTCCAGAACACTTAGTAAAGCAGTCAACTTTCTCCCCTCAGCTACCCCACCAGCCTCAAAATGCATTGAAATCTCTCCATATATCACGATCACCTCCTGTGGTCCCGTCCAATGATTTAAACTTTCAATAATTAATAAAAGAATTTCAAGACATAGACACCACTGGACCACCAAGTATATTGATTAACATTCCTAATGCAGATCCAAGATCTTAGTCTCATTCACCACTTGTCAACCCTTTGAAGTTTATACCTCTTTTAAAAAACCCTAGTGAGACCACACCTGGAATTAAGAGCCTGCGTGGCACAGTAGTTAGAGTGCAGTGCTGCAAGCTACTTCTGCTGCAGCCAGCTGCCTGCAATTTGGCAGTTCGAATCTCACCAGGTTCAAGGTTGACTCAGCCTTCCATCCTAAATGAGGACCCAAATTGTTGGAGGGCAATAGGCTGACTCTGTAAAACCGCTTAGAGAGGGCTGTAAAGAACTATAAAGTGGTATATAAGTGCTACTGCTATGCTATTACATCCAGTTTTGGTCACCACATCACAAAAAAGATGTTGAGACTTTGGAGAAAGTGCAAAGAGCAACTAGGGTAATTAAAGGCCTGGCGATTAAAACGTATGAAGAATGGTTGAAGGAACTGGGTATCTGAGTAGTCTAGACAAAAGAAGGACTAGAAGTGTCCTGATACCAGCATTCCAATATTTGAGGGGCTGCCACAAAGAGGAGGGGGTCAACTTATTTTCCAAAGCACCAGAAGACAAAACAAGAAACATTGGATGGGAACTAATCAAGGAGAGAAGCAATCTGAAATTATGGAGAAACTTCCTAACATTGAGAATCATCAACCAATGAAGTGGCTTGCCTTCAGAAGTTATGGGTGCACTTGCATAACGTTGGAAGGGTGAACAGAAAACCTGATAATCCAGAAAGTCTACGATTGTGCTGAAATGGACAAACTTACCCTAAAATTAAATGAAAAAGAAGACTCAAAATATTATACAGTCTGGGAAAACTGGTTATAATTGGATAAATGATAGAAACCAGCGAGTAAATAGGTAAGGAAGGGAAAATATAGAGAGGTTATAATAAGAGTATTAACCAGATATATGAAATAAGTATTAGAATATTGTTTGATAAGAACACACCATCTAATTAATGTGAAATATATATTTTCTATGGTTTTGGGTTTTGTTTTTAATGAAATGTTTTGTATTTTGTATATATCTTTTTAATGTTTAATAAAGTTTATTTAAAAAAGAAGTTGTTATGGGTGCCTCTACTCTACTCTACTCTACTCTACTCTACTCTACTCTACTCTACTCTATTCTATTCTATTCTATTCTATTCTATTCTGCTGTGAAATATTGGCTTTAGGGGGAAAAATAATCAGTTTGAACTCTCTCCTGCTAACCAAAAAACCAATGGTGGGATTCAATTTTTTTTACTACCGGTTCTGTGGGTGTGGCTTGGTGGGTGTGGCAGGAGAAGGTTACTGCAAAATCTCCATTCCCTCCCCACTCCTGGGGGAAAGATACTGCAAAATCCCATTCTCTCCCCACCCCACTAACCTGCTTTCCAGCTCCGTTCTCCTGTGCAGGGCAACGAAAGAAGAGCCAGCCGATCAGATGGGACTCAGGAGGCAGAGTATGGATGAAGGCGGGGCCAGTCAGAGGTGGTATTTGCAGGTTCTCCGAACTACTCAAAATTTCCACTACCGGTTCTCCAAAACTGGTCAGAAAGTGCTGAATGCCGCCTCTGCACAAATTTTTTTTAAAGAAAACTCACGGAGAAAAAGAGATGTCTCAAAGAGGTAGGACGTGCATTATGTTACAAATGCAAACGGAACATTTTGGAGGACAGATTTAATTTCGTAATCAAAGTTTATTTATACTTTTTGGAGGGGAAAGTTTAAGGGATGAAATGTGATGCTACACATTTTGAAGAGATTTAATTTACCAACTTTTGCAATCTTCAAAATGGCCTCTCATGCTTTGGAGCTCAGCTTTCTCTATGCTTTACAAAGTCTTCTATTCGACACTTTTGCATCCTGGGCCAAATAGGTTGGTTTCCTTCAAATTCTACACCATCGATATATGTTTTGCAGCTAGGTGCTTTTACACATCCTTTTGTTTAATTCATGGACGCTTAAAAGGAGCAAGAATATCCGATTCAGTTCACATAAGTTCCAAATAAGTAAGATCAAAGAGAACAAAATTAATTTCCCTTCCAATCCCTACAAATTTCAACCTTGATCATCTTCATTCTTTTAGTTTTCTTTTAATTTTTTTTTCAAGCTAGCACACATACTACAAAATGTTGGGTTGGCTGGGCCAGTGATGGGATTCAAAAAATTTTATTACTGGTTACATGACGTGGCTTGGTGGGCATGATACTATAAAATTTCCATTCCCACCCCACTCCAAGGGAAGGATACTGCAAAATGCCCATTCCTTCCCCACCTCACTAACCTGCTTTCCAGCTCTGTTCTCCTCTGCAGGGCAACAAAAGAAGACCCAGCCGATCATCTGGGACTTGGGAGGCAAGAAAAGATGGGGGCAGGGCCAGTCAGAGGTGGGATTTGCCGGTTTTCTGAACTACTCAAAATTTCCGCTACTGGATCTCCAGAACTGGTCAGAACCTGCTGAATACCACCTCTGGGTTGGACATATTAGGATTGCTCCAGGCTCCATTTTTAAGGAATTTTATGAGAGAGCCAAAAAGAACAAGGCAGGATGAATTAAAGATCTGAATATTCCCCAAACCTGCACTTAAGTGTGATAAATCCATACTGGATTTGATAATTAAAGAGTGTGAAGTGTAGGATATTCCATTTCAGCACTTGACCCAAAGGTGCATGTACAAGAGGCAAAAGATTGTCTTTTGTTTTTTCTTGAAGACATTTCGCTTCTCATCCAAGAAGCTTCTCCAGTTCTGACTCCAGTTCTTCAGTTCCATCAGAACTAAAGAAGCTTCTTGGATGAGAAGCGAAATGTCTTCAAGGAAAAAGAAAGTGCAGTTGCCATTTGAAAAAGGCCTTTGGGACAACCTTGACCTGGATGACTGAGAATCTCCATAGACATTTCAGCACCATATTTTTTAAAAAAACATAAAACAAAAATTAAAAATAACATAAAATACAGGTAGTCCTCTACTAATGACCACAATTGATTCCAAATTTTTTGTTGTTAAGTGAGACATTTGCCAAGTGAGTTTTGCTCCATTTTATAACCTTCCTTGCCACAGTTGTTAAGTGAATCACTGCAGTTGATATATTAGTAACCTTAAGTGAATCTGGCTTCCCCATTAACTTTGCTTGTCAGAAGGTCACAAAAGTGGATCACATGACCCTGGGCAATGGTCATAAGTATGAACCAATTGCCAAGAGCCTGAATTTTGAGCACATGATCATGGGGATGCTTCTAAGGCCGTAACTGTGAAAAACGGTCGTAAGTCACTTTTCTTTAGTGCAGTTGTAACTTTGAACAGCCACTAAATGAACTGTTGTAAGTCGAGGGCTGTCTGTAAAAAGTAATAAAAATAACTACAAATTAAAAAATAATTTAAAATAATAAATACATGAAAAAGAAAACAAAGACAGACTAACAAAACTCAAAGGGCAGACATGATAGAATAGAATAGAATAGAATAGAATAGAATAGAATAGAACAGGGTAGGGTAGGGTAAGGTAGGGTAGAATAGAATAGAATAGAATAGAATAGAATAGAATAGAATAGAATAGAAT
>NW_020769389.1:0-16610 GCF_900518735.1 Pseudonaja textilis | reverse complement strand
AAGAGATTCAGCCAGATTCAAACAGCTATGGACAAAGACATTACATTCAGAGAAAGGTTCACCATGGACCCTGAATTAATTCAAACTGCAGACTCTCCAGACTTCACCCACAATGAAAAGTATTCTGGAATTTTGGACTGGGAGACTTACATTCACAAGAACCTACCAGGACTCTACGCTGCTGATGAAGATGAACAGGTGCTTTGGCCACGTGACTCCCTCTTCTACTACTTTGAGTTGTTGGAGAAGTTGCAGCATAACTTAGAGGAACGCAAGCAACTTCAGCACTACATGGTGTTGGCTCTTTCCAACCTTGAAGACAAGTAGCACAAGCCATGCAATCTTTGGGAGAGAAACAGGATGGATGAAAAGCCAAATCCAATGAAACTCATGGCTTTGTACCAGCCTCTCCCCTTCCCTCCTCCACCCAAAAGTCTCTAGATAAGACACAAGAATACTAATTAAATATATTGTATATCACCATTTTAGCCATTGTCTATTCATTGCAGAATGAAGGCCCCTTTCGCAGGTTTCCAACCAATATGATCATGAGCTTTCTTTTCTCAGTTGGGCCCGCAATACTTGCTGATGTCATCGATCCATATTGTTTTATGTCTGTTTCATGGACACTTTTTATTAAGCGGGATCCATTTTGTGATTGCCTTGGTCCACCTGCCATCAGTTCTTGCTATGTGACCAGCCCACTTCCACTGCAATTTTTTTCCTCTTCTGTTGATATCATATACTTTTGTTTGTTCTCTAATCCATTTGGAGGTCTTTCTATCTTGCGTTGTGTTTTTTAACAGGTCAACTTAGCCTACTCAATTCAAAGAAGAAGTTAATACATCTCCTAATATACCAGTAGCCTGGGTTCAAATCCCAGAAGGGTATGGCTAGCTGATGAGAACTAAATAGCTTGAAATAGATCTATACTAGTCTCCCCTTATTTCTTTGTTGGTAAAACATAAATTCAACACAAAAATATATTGTCTTGTATTGCCAAGTATCTTTCCATTGCTCTGCACCACTTATAGCTTTTCTATTGATTATGAGATTAGTGTCCATGTTTCACCAGCATATGTTAGAGCAGGTAGCACACACTGATCAAATTTTTTTCAAGCATAGGGGGAGGTTATTCTTGACAATTATGCTTAGCGTGCAAAATGCCTCCCAACCACATTTAATATGCCATTCAATTTCCTTTATTGTACCATCTTCCATTGAGATCCATTGGTGAAAGTATATGTAGTGCTCTACTATGTCTGTATATATATTGTATATATAATTGTGGAAAACTCATGTATATTCAAGGGTTCCAAATTTGTAGCTCATGAGCCAGCTTCAATATGGAAAGAATTGAGACAATTCTCTATGCGTTGAATAAATAAATTGGTCTAATACTGTGTTTTTCAAAGTTGGTAGCTTTAAGTTATATGGAGTTCAACTCCCATGATTCCCAAGCCAGCCGATGTGCCCTCAACCCATCCAGACACACATGATATCCCTGTGCACCATTTCTGACTTGCCCACCACATGCCTGTGTGCTCTTCCTGGCTCACATGGCAACTCCTGCACACCTTGATCTATCTTCCTGACCTGTGCTGCACTGTGTTCTCTGACCTGCTTGGCACCTCTGGACACTTCTGTGCACTCCTACTTACCCCATGCACCCTTCCTGACCTACATACTTTCATGGACTCATACCTACCTACAAGAGGCGCCACATGGTTTAGGAAGAGTGTGCAAGGGTGTAAATGAATGTGCAAGTGGTGCCACGTGAGATGAGGAGGGTGCACTGTGGTGTACAAGAGGTGCTTGATGAATGGGAGTTGTTGCGCAGGTTGCAGTGCGAGTTGAGGACAGTCTGCAGGGGTGAAAGAGGTGTGAGCTATAACACGACAGTTTGTAGGACTGTTGGTAGGGTTAGACAGGGGTTGTGGATATGTGTGAATATTATGTATGTCAAACAATATTCACAAATCCCGCAAGATGTTTCCAACCAGATCTATATCCATTCTCTAGCTAATTCTGAACAAACTGGATCAACAGACTAACTAAATCTGTGTTTTGCAACCTCAGCAATTTGAAGATCTATGGACTTCCAGTGCCTCCTGGTATTCTCCTGCCAGCATTCTGGAGTTGAAGTCCACACGTCTTAAAAGGGGTTGAATTCTGGGAGCTGAAGTCCACATATCTTAAAGGAGTTGACTTTAAAGGAGGTGCAACTGGATTTTCTCTTTTTCTTTTCTTTTGAAGACATTTTGCTTCTCATCCAAGAAGCTTCTCCAGCTCTGACTGGATGGAAGGGAATGGAAGGATTTATACTCCTTGCAGACAGTTGGTCATTTGCATAAGTCCTTCCATTTCCCACCATCCAGTCAGAGCTGGAGAAACTTCTTGAATGAGAAGCAAAATGTCTTCAAAAGAAAAAACAAGAAAGACCAGTTGCCTCCTGAAAAAACAAAGCACCTTTGGGACAACCATTACCTGGATGCCTGAGAATCTTCATAGAATTGAATTCTGGGAGTTGAAGGCCACACATCTTAAAGTTGCTGAAGCTGAGATACATTGAACTAAATGACTATCTCCTATATTCATTAAAAAAATATCCTGCACTTTACAAATTTTGCACTGGAATTTTTAGTTTAATTGGCTCCTTTGTTCAAACAAGAATAGACTGAACTACATAGAGAAGGTCTGAAGGGTTTATTATCCAACTTTCCCAAACAGTGTTCCATAATTGCCTTGGTAATATTAACTTGCCCTCATTTTCTTGCACTTTGATTTAAAATTGCATGCTATGTGCCATTGGTAGTTTTCTTAAGGGCTGCCCTTCAAAAAGGAAGGGGCTTGTTATGAAAACTATCCCTGTTGCCTTGGTTACTAATTACATAGATTTTTTAATCACATGTAATCCCTGGATTTAAAAATAGCTTTGATGTGAGAAAATGTACTAAGACAAGAGAAAAGTGTTTATAGACGGTCATGATATTGATAGTATTCTCTTGGTCGTCCAGGCCTTTTAGGTGTGGTGTTGATTTTTAAACATTATCAACATTATTTACCAATGAAGGAAAAAAAAATATTCCTAAGAGGCAGAAAGAAACACACTTCTTCCATCTTTGAAAGTATCTGCAAAACTGCACAAATTTCACAGGCTAAAATTAACTTTTCAGACTCACAGAGTATATATGGGATAAAAACAAACAAACACCCTGTCCCATTACAACAGTCATTACAAATTTTGCACATAGACTATTATGTAGATTTAAATTTATATTTATTTACTACACTTGGTAGACCACTATGGTCAACACCTAGTGGCTTAAAATAAAGCATGCATTTTTTTTTCATGTACCTTCCCCAATAAGGAAATTTTTGCAGGAACCAATCTGAGTTGGTTGCCTGGACCAAAGATTTATTCTGCCATGTTTTGGGGCTCATGCTGGAGCCCATCCTCAGGGAATTTCTCTCTCTGTCTCCAGAATATGTGCACTGGGCTGTTCTACACTACATATATAATACTGCTGTGACTCAGAGGTTTGAGCCTGCTCTGTTAGAGGACACAGACTTGGATAATGAGGAAGAGGAGGATTTGGCTCTGAGGTTTGAGCCTACTTTGTTAGAGGATTTGGAATTGCCTTCCTCCCCAGGACTTTCCTCTTCGGCAAGACCTTCATCCCCGGTTGTGCCTCAGGTGTCGGCAGATAACCAGGAGGGCGTATCAGAGCCTCTGGCTGAGGAATGTTGGTTTGATGCGAGGCAAAGACGCAGGCAAAAACGTGAGATGCAATGCAGAAAGAAAGGACAAATCAGAGACTGAGATGAGAGACTGACACACCCCACAGGGAATAAAAGTGGGTGTGTTAGCTCTGGGTTCTTGTTCGGGACAACGTATTATTTAGTGAGAGAAGCTTCAGAATTATCCTGTGTGTGGCGACAGCTTGTGATTTATGTTCCTGCTTCCTTATTGGACTTGGCAGACAGCTTGCGTGAGACTGCCAAGAATGTTGTCGGCTTAAGGAATTTAACCCTGTAATTACCAGACTTGCCTGCTTGTTTGTGTTTCAGTTGGAAATTTGGACTTATTACTTTGTTTGTCCATGTGAGACATAACATAATACTACAATATTTATACAATATTTATATGGTGCCATATTATGTGTAGCATTCAGTTCTTAACTAGGGTGTTGATGGACAACTATGAAGCCACACACAACCAGGCACTATATGTAAAACAGCCAGTGCATACCCAAAGAACCAAGAATGACACCTGTTGTTAGAGTAGTTTCCTTTATTGTTCTTCATCTATAGACAGAATCTTGCCAGACTAAATCAACAATCTGCACAACTATAGGGAATTGCTAGGGAGAGCTGTTTTAACCTTTTTCCTGCTGACCAAGGTCTGCTGTCTCTTTTCTCTCTAGAAAGCAGCCCTCCTCTCTTGGAAATCCAGGCTACATTCACCACAATACGATGTGATTTGAATTATTCACCTGTTGCACAATTCTTATCATTTTCATTACAAAGTCATGGTGTATATGATATTGCTTGCTTCCATTCCCCTTTGCCACCCATACTCCAAGACACAGTGAGGTTCAAATAAAGAAGTTTGATTTTATTTTGTCTAAAGTTCAGCCATGTAAATTGTTCTACAGAAACTACTAAATCCAGACATATATAATGCACAAGAAAACAGACAGGTACAGTGGAAGGTTGTTGTAGAAGCCAAATGATCAGTTTCACTAATATTGTCCTTGTTAATGAGTTTGGTTCCACATTACATAAACATAACCGTTACACTTTACATCCAACATCCAGTACTAGCCACATGTAAAACATTCAAACACAACATAATTATTATTAGTACTATGGCATGACCAATGATAAGATAAATACATTGCAGTAGAATCATACGTAGTGCAGTGGGGTCCATTTCTTTTTAGGCTATGGAATTTTTTAATAGTCATAATATAAAAATCTTAGGATCCCTGATCAAGAAGCAAAGCATAGTAATATAATAAAACTGGTTGCCTTTCAGTAATTAGAGTGATTTCTCCGCGTGTTCTCCCATAGCACTTCATTTAGTTCTCCAAAAATAGAACATAGAATAACTAGGTTGGAATATCGTTTGGAGATTTTCTAGTCTAACTTCCTGTTTAAGCAGGAGATCCTACATCACTCAGGAAAAATGGCTGTTCGGGCTCTTCTTGCAAACTTCCAGTGATGGAGTACCTACAACTTTTGGAGTTAAGATATTCTTCTACAGTAAGTCAGTCACCTGTTCTCTGTGGCAGCCGCTCAGGTACTGATACCTAGTCCTTCTCTTCATTAGACTAGACATAGCTAGTTCCCTCAATCTATCAATCTGATAGACAGATCTCAATCAGATCTTAATCAGATCGATCAGAATGCAAACTGAAAAACTATCATAGAAGACAGAGGTTGCAAAATTCCTGTTTTGAAAACTTCAGTTCTGTTAGCACATTTACAAGAAAGCATTCAAAAATGCGTTTATGGATGCTAAAATTATTTGTATTTGCACCACTGAGGCAGAATAAAAGGTGGATAATAAATTAGTGTCAAATAAGCAGGGAGTTAATGATATAAAAATGTTTGGTTAAAAATAGGTTGTATTCAAAAAACAACAGCCTCCTGTCCTCTCTGTTAATGAAAATTGACAGGAGAAAGTCTTTAAATATCTTACCCAACAAAGAACCCCACTAATTTTTGTTATTCACACATGGAATGTCATTAAAAGCTGTATGCAACAAATGTTAATTAAAACATTTAATACATTAAAATTTTAATGTATGCCGATTAGTGCACATTTAAAGTGATAATAAAGCATACTATTCTGCTTTCTTAACATTTCCTAGAATATTTCATTCTTCTAGGAGAGGGATAGGTGCTAACTTTCCACAGACGTTTCCTGGACTTCTTGCCTTGTTTCTTGCTTCCTGGACTAATCGACTTATTCCCTTGCCCCGCTGGATTTCTTGTTTGCAGCTATTGTGCTCAAAGCATTGTGCTGGACTACTTGCAGCCAGAAGCTGCTGGAGATGTGTGTGTGCGTGCGTGTGTGTGTGTGTGTGTGTGTGTGTGTGATCAGTTTGCTCTGGGACTTGCCAGAAATGTGGGAGAATTTGGGGAATGTTTTGTGTTCCATACTAGCAGGCTTGTAGGCCTGCATTCCTATTGGTCCGGAAAAGCCGGGCCGTGATTGGACAAAACTAAGCGTTCTGATTGGTTCTTTTTTGGCTGCCGCGATTGGATAAAACCAAGCGTGGCAAGCTCAAATGATAGGCTGCCTAGCCGCAGCCAGCTCTATAAAAGGAGCTGCCTCGGCTGGGAGTCTTGTCTCAGTATCTGGTATCCTAATAAAGAGCTGTTGTCACTATTTTGAGTCTCGTCTCTCCTTGGGACCCACCGCCCAGACTTAACATTTTGAGCAATAAAGGGGCGGTTCGAACATTCAGCTTACTGTGTTGCCTTTGCGCCATGCCCTGGGTCATCAATTTTTTTTTTACTACTGGTTCTATCGGCGTGGCTTGGTGGACATGGCTTGATAGGCGTGACAAGGGAAGGATACTGTAAAATCCCCATTCCTACCCCACCCCAGGGGAAGGATACTGTAAAATCTCCATTCCCTCCCCACCCCGCTAACCTGCTTCCCAGCTCCGTTCTCCTGTGCAGGGCAACAAAAGAAGACCCAGCCAATCAACTGGGACTTTGGAGGCAGAGAATAGATGGGGTGGGGCCAGTCAGAGGCGGTATTTGCGGGTTCTCCGAACTACTCAAAATTTCTGCTACCGGTTCTCCAGAACTGGTCAGAACCTGCTGAATACCACCTCTGGTCATCACACAATGTAGCCCTCAGTTCCATTCTTTAGATATTCAGAACAGACTCAGTCACCAAAAGCTTTTCTAATCGTGATTTAAAAACAACTCTCAACAAACTCTGGAATCTTCATGTTTCTTGTCAGTAGTGACAAACCAGCCAACTGGCTTCCATGAGCCTGTTTTAAGCCTGGTTAAATTTCCTTCCAATGTGTTGATTCAAATAATTAGCCAAATTTCTGAGTCAACTACTCCAGTACAGACAGAAATGCCATTATATGTCCTTCTGTCTATTTATCAGCACTGTGGGAATTAGCTGAAGTGACTATTTAAAAAAGAAATAATTCAATTCTAAGAAAGTGAAGTCATAATGAGTTTCAAATCAATATTGCGGAAAACAAGATAAAAGAAATAGTCCCTTTTGTCTTTTATCCTTCCTTTTGATGAGCAAATTCCAGTCATCTGTAATTAATTTCATGCCATGTAAGATTTAGAAAAATGGTTATGAAAAATTAATTCCCTTTTTTTAGTAAGAAAACCCGCCAAATCTTAAACAGGAAGATAGAAAGTCTGGTTATGTTTACCTGGGTGAAAACAAAAACTGCCTCAGTGGGAATTCCAAATCTACAATAAAATGGGACAATTAAGTCTATTAACCAAATTATTTCAAGGCAAATATGTTTCTAAGGTGTTCTGTCTTAATTTATTTAGCAATAGCAACAGCACTTAGATTTATATACTGCCCCATTGTGCTTTACAGCACTGCCATTTGTCAGAAATGGTGTAGGGTCTCCTGCTTAGGGAGAGGGTTGGACTAGATGACCTACAAGGTCCCTTCCAACTCTGATTATCTGTATCTGTAACTCTCTGAACATTTCACAAGCTCAGCATAATGTCCCCAGCAATCTGGCTCCTCATTTTACTGACTTTGAAATGATGGAAGACTGAGTTAATCTTGAGCCTGTCAGGATCAAACTCCAGGCTGTGGGCAGAGTTTGTCTGCAATACTGCATTCTAACCACTGTGCCACCATGGCTCTTTAGTAATTAATATATGTATTAGATTTATTTAGTCTCCTTTTTTATTCAGGAGTTCAAGGAAGACTATTGTGATGACCCGGAGTGTAACACAAGTGTAATAAAATCCAAAACCTATATAAATGCCTCCAACTTGGCCCCACTGTTCAATAATTCTCAGTTGGAGATTAAACTTATTCAAAAATAGTCTTCAGAAGAAAGCAATACAGTCTGAACTCAATGAGCAGATGAAGGTGAAATAAAAAAACAAAACAAACTACAATTAAGGAATTTCCACAACGGACCAGGATAAGTAATTACCAACTTCAAGGAGATAACAAGGCACAGTTTGTTGGAAGGACACCAACCAAGATAACTTCAGCCCAAAATAAAACATGCTTTGCTTCTAACAACATTGTTTTTAACTGTCTCTCTTATATACTATTCTCCCAACTGCAACCAATGAGGGGGATCATGGCTGCTTCCTCTCTCGTAAGCCAAGTTGTTTCCTTCTCCATTCCTCCCTGTCTGTCCTAGGATGAAGAGGGGATGGGCCTGGTTTTTTCCTCTGAGTGCCTAGCCGGCCTCTGCCCTTCCCCAGCCTCCTACACAACCTCAGGAGCCACACCTCCACTCCCTGTTGTCTGTCCCTCCTCTCCCTCAGAGTCTGACTCTAACAAGGGCATGACACATATGTAGACCTCTCTTCTATTTCTCTCCACAATCTATCTGTGAAATAGACTAGACTGAGATACCAAAAGTCACCAAGATAGTGTAATGGCAAAGAATGGCTTGGAATCTGGATCATACCAGTCCAACACTTTAATCACAATACCACATGTACCATATAGCATAAAAAAACACAGCATTAGTGCATAAAATTCACATATAAAATATCTATCAAAACATAAAATTTGTATCAAAATATAAAAATCATGGTGAGCAGTGATTAGAATGCAGTATTGCAGGCCAGCTCTGCCCACAGCCAGGAGTTCAATCCTGTTGACTTAGCCTTCCATCCTTCTGAGTTCTGTAAAATAAGGACACTGATTGTTGGGGTTAACAGGCTGACATTATATCTCCTTTGCCAACAACACCCATCTGACATTCCTCTCCATGTTGCCTCTGTTTTTCATTGATTGTAATGAGCCTTTGTTGCATAGTAGGCCTTCGTTTTGCAAGCTGACATACTGGAACCTGGACTGATCCTTAGCAGATTGTTTCCTTCTGAACTGCCTGGCATCCAAGACCTGGTTTTTGCTTCCTGCTTCATGACCACATTATTCCTTGCATCTAAAATCCTTCCCTTTTACAATTATTTTAAAATACCGTATTTCCCCATGTATAAGCACCCCCTTTGTATAAGCCATCCCCCCAATTTTTGGACTGTGAAGTTTTGAAAAAGATATTTTATTAGAGAAACAAGTTATGAAGAAAGAAAATTTACAAAGAAACAAAATTCGACGTCTAGATCTACAACTTCAGTCATGACGCCGAAAGCGGTGCGGGCGACGCTAGCAATCTACGCATTGGAACGAGAGTAGGAACGAAGCATTCAGGCCGATGCCTAGCGTATGCATTTCTATCGCGTACTCGCACTCGTAATCGTATCATCACGTACAATTTTTACAAAAAAGTATAGCATACTGCTGGAAAACCAGTTTATTCCTACTTTATTATTTTATGCATTTTTCACGTATAAAAAGTGTACCTGCTTTGTATATGCCACCCCCCTACTTTTTGGGCTTGAAAATTTTGGAAAAAAGGGGTGGCTTATACATGGGGAAATACGGTAGATCTTCCAAGGAACAAGTTTGAACAACCACTTGGTGAGTAAAATTTCTTATTAAAAGAAAAGAAAAACAAACAGATTAAAGAAGATAAAGAATATAATATAAATTTCCAAAAAGCCAAATAAGAATTTAACTCAAGAAAGTTTTAAAAGAATTAAGGTATAAGGTTAGAATATTATGACTTTTGCTAAAAAATTTGAACGACCAAAGCAATACCTTATTGGGAACAGAAATTGTTTAATCTCTTTGGAAAAAGATGATTTGAAATTTGAAAATAAAGAAACAAAGAAATATGAGACTTTATATTTACCGAAATAGAAGAGGGGTAGGAGGAAGAGGAAGGGGAGGAGGAGAAGGAGAAGCAGCAGGAGGAGGTGGAGAAGAAGAAGAAGAAGAAGAAGAAGAAGAAGAAGAAGAAGAAGAAGAAGAAGAAGAAGAAGAAGAAGAAGAAGAAGAAGAAGAAGAGGAGGAGGAGGAGGAGGAGGAGGAGGAGGAGGAGGAGGAGGAGGAGGAATGCAAGTGACAGTGACACAAATTTATAGGCTGGATTTTTCTTTTTCTCCCTAGGTAGACAGTTACCACTAACTAGACATCAGAATAAGAGGCTCGGAAAGGACCCTTAGGGGACTTCTAGCGCAATATGCAATATGTTATTCATTTTTTTTAATGAATATGTAATTCATTGTAAAGTATGTAAGTATGCAGTTCATTTGAAAAATGATCTGTATCTATGCTGCTTTGGGAGGACTTTTATTCTGATGTAAATAATTGTAATAAATAATTTTTGCAACATCACAGTGATGGATTTTAGTAAGAAAGGAGACTATTCCCTGGTCCCTCCTTAAAACTAGAATTTCTCCTGCCACGAAGTCAAAGGAAGGCTTAGAACATCCACACTTGTTCCCATTGGAGGTTGCAGTGGAATTATTTTACATGCTTAATGAGGCCTAACTAGTTTCACCAAGCAGCCCTGATGAATTCAACTTCGCCAGAGATTCTTTTTCTCCCTCAGCTTCTTTGTCGGTGTTAGAAAATTGAAAGCTTTTTCTTCTGGTTTCCTTTCATATTGTCTAGCTTGATGAAGAATCTTGGAGAATTCAACAGCTTTTCTATCCTTTGATTGATGCCGAAAATGGGTTGTCAAAGGGGGGGGGGGTATATAACTGAAACTATATTAGTGTATTACCCAGTTATTATATTCTTATTCCAAGTCTCACAGTGCTAGCCTTGAATTTGCTACTATCTTGCTAAAGAGATTGAAACCAGGTGTCAACTCATAAAACATTCCTATGCCTGTTTGAATAGTTGCCATAAAAAATGGGGGGAGGAAGGGAATCCGGAAGAGCAGTGCAGCAGTTGAAAGCGAAAGCACATTCCAACTCTTCTCTTTAAAAGATTGTAACTAAAATACCAGAGTTTGTGCCTGTGAATATATTTAATTGGAAAACATGAATGATGACACCCAGCCAGTGAACGTGTTCAATTGGAGAATCTGGTTTATGAGACACCCAGGGGGGGAGGGGGGAAACAGGTTCACAGGCAGTGGCATTCAGCAAGTTCTGAGCAGTTCTGGAGAACCGGTAGCGGAAATTTTGAGTAGTTCGGGGAACCGGCAAATACCACCTCTGACTGGCCTCGCCCCCATCTATTCTCTGTCCCGAGTCCCAGCTGATTGGCTGGGTCTTCTTTGGTTGCCCTGCACAGGAAAACAGACCTGGAAAGCAAGTTAGTGGGTTGTGGAGGGAATGAGATTTTGCAGTATTCTTCCCCTGCCATACCCACCAAGCCACGCCCACAGAACCGGTTGAAAAAAATTTTGAATCCCACCACTGGTCACAAATGTCTGTAAATTACATATGCCAGAGTTGGCTTCATACAGGGCAGTGCCAGTATGTCCCCTCTAATGAATCCTTTGAAGTTTTTTGAAGTTTGGCTCGAGAATCATGATTTAATTAGAGCAATTGCTGGAATCCTGACACCAGGACTTCTACATATTTCTGTTTCTTATTGTCTGCAATAAATGTGACAGCAACCTTCTTGGTAAGGTTGTTTTCACCCAAGGGTGCTCGCCAACTAATCCTTCAGTAAAATATCTGCTCAAATATATGTGAACATAATTTAGAAAGCCTCACATGGTCCATTTGGCAAGATGGAATTAATAGTTGCAGGGAAAGAGGAAATCAAATTTCCAATAGCACAAAATTGGATGGCATAGCTGGTACCTTGGAAGACAGATACGTAAATTAAAAGTATCTTGGTGGATTAGAGACATGCACTAAAAAGACTCTAGAAATAAATAAATAAGTAAATAATAAATGAATAGATCCCACAATCAGGGCATCTTTCATTTACTCTGCAGTTTTTTCCATTAGAGTTTAAATAATTTTTGGATGAGGAAAGAGAATGGAGAACTGCATTGTGGTGCAGTGGTTAGAATGAAGTACTGCAGGCTACTTTTGTTGTCTGCTGGCTGCCAGCAGTTGGGCAGTTTGATTCTCACTGGCTCAAGGTTGACTGAGCCTCCCCATCCTTCCGAGGTGGGTAAAATGAGGACCCAGATTGTTGGGGGAAAGAGGCTGACTCTGTAAACTGCTTAGAGAGGGCTGTGAAGCACTGTGAAGCGGTATAGAAGTCTAAGTGCTATTGCTATAAGGTAAATTTGGAAAGGCCAGACTCTATCACCAGTTAATGGTAAAGGCACTTCAACTATTCTGGATATTTTTTGTGCAGACTGGAACTCTAAAACCAGATTTCTGACCATCTCCTGAATCTAAGGTAAAAGTAAAGCTTTCTCCTATTCAGTCATGTCTGGCTGTTGGGGGCAGTGCACATCTCCATTTCTTAAATGAGGGAGCCAGCATTGTCTGAAGACACTTGAATAGAATAGAATAGAATGGAACGGAATGGAACAGAACAGAACAGAACAGAATAAAATTCTTTATTGGCCAAGTGTGATTGGACAAACAAGGAATTTGTCTTGGTGCCTATGCTTTTAATGTACATAAAAAAAAAAAAAACATTCATCAAGAGTCGAGAATCATCAGGTACAACACTTAATAATAGTCATAGGGTACAATAAACAATCAAATCATACTAGGAAACAGTCCATATAAATCGTATACAAGCAACAAGATTATAGTCATGCAGTCATAACTGGGAGGAGATGGGTGAAAGGAAGGATGGGAGGATTAATAGTAATAGTAATAGTAGTGCAGACTTTGTAAATAGTTGGATAGTGCTGAGGGAATTATTTTTTTAGCAGAGTTATGGCGTTGCTGGAAAAACTGTCCTTGTGTCTAGTTGTTCTGGTGTGCAGTGCTCTATAGCATCATTTTGAAGGTAGGAGTTGAAACAGTTTATGTCTGGGATGTGAGGGGTCTGTAAATATTTTCACAGCCCTCTTTTTGACTCGTGCAGTATACAGGTCCTCGATGGTCATATGGTCATGGAACCTTCCCATTGAAGTTTTGCCTATTTATCTACTCATATTTCCATGCTTTTGAGCTGCTAGGTGGGCAGGAGCTGATGTAAATAATGGGACCTCATTCCATCATGCACCACTCAAGTCTTGAACCCAGACCTTCCAACGGACAAGCCCCAGTATCTTAACTACTAAGCCACCACACCCCCTCTCCTGAATCCAGAAGGCCACTGTGGAGCAGTGTCTTAGGCAAGATGGTCTATTCAGCTGGTAAACTTTATCTCCATTATAGCCTGGCTCTTGAATTTGAAATTAAATTAGGTATATTGAGAATTTCTTGCATTTAAGACCAAGAACAGAACAACTCTTGGTAAGAGCTCAAACTTACAAGTTTTTTTAATAGCTACTTTAGCATATAAATACTATCTAAAAACTATAACACCAGTTGGCCAGCAGATGGCTCATGAGCTTCATAAATGTAATTGTGAAAGGACAATACGACTCTTAGATCTCTTTACTTCACAAGTTTCTTGAATATTTCACAATGAAAACTTCTATTAAGTGTTTGTTTACATCCAAGCCTGGTTGCTTCTGAAAATTTGGTGACTTTGTGTGAACTCTTTTTGGAGGACTTTTATACAGCCCAGGGCTGGATGCAAGTTATCAGAAATTAAAATTAAATATTTCCCCCACCCAACCTCATTCTTTTGACGGCTTACCTCATCGAAGGACAAGTTTTCCTCTAAACAACGCAGCAAAGTTCAAGTTATGGATGGTGAAAGAGTTACTTGTAATGTGGGAAGTCATCAGCTTCCCTCTTTGCAAGACAAGTCAACCCCTTAGGAACTCCTGAAGGGAAAACGTTTACCTATAAGAAAGAGACCTGGTCTTCATTTTCTGTCATTTCTATTGTGTACTGAGCTTCAGTAGGCAAGAAGCAGACCAGCATAGCTACAACAGCAATTATTGACTTATTGCATTTATTGATTTATTGAGCATTTATTGATTTATTGACATTTATTGACTCAAAACTGGAACTGGGGAACAGTATACAATTTATACTTTAGGCTGACAAGGCCTGGTGGTGCAGTGGTTAGAGTGCAGTACTGCAAGCTACTCCTACTGCAATTTGGCAGATCAAATCTCACCAGGCTCAAGGTTGACTCAGCCTTCCATCCTTCTGAGGTGGGTAAAATGAGGACCCAAATTGTTGGGGGAAATAGGCTGACTCTGTAAACTGCTTTGAGAGGGCTGTAAAGCACTATAAAGCGGTATATAGGGTCTAAGTGCTATTGCTATTGCTATAGTACTTGAAAAAAGCCCGCCCAAATATGAATGTTCTAAGTTTCCCTCCAAACAGTTGGAGTTAACAGTTAGGGTCATCTAAAGCACTGGTGGGATTCAACATTACTAACTAGAGCATACAAAACATTTGTTAGACCAATACTCGAATACAGCTCATCAGTCTGGAACCCACATTACGTATCTGACATTAGCACAGTTGAGAAAGTCCAGAAATATTTCACAAGAAGAGTTCTCCACTCCTCTACTCGTTGCAGAATGCCTTATGCCACCAGACTTGAAATTCTAGACCTAGAAAACCTTGAATTATGCCGTCTTTGGTCTGATCTAAGTATGGTATATAAAATCATACATTGCAATGTCCTACCTTCAGCTTCAACCATAACAACACAAGAGCACACAATAGATACAAACTCAAGGTTAACTGCACCAAACTTGATTGCAGGAAATATGACTTCCTTATGCTGTGTCACCTGTAAAGTCATGGAATCAATTATTAACCAATCCATCATCCTCCACTTAGAGACAAACAACCTACTCTCCAATAAACAATTTGGTTTCAGAAAAAAGCTATCCTGTAATCTGCAACTCTTACACTGCAAAAACATATGGACTACACAACTTGATCAGGGCAAAACAATAGATGCAATCTACATAGACTTCTGTAAAGCCTTTGATTCAGTGGTACATGACAAACTACTACTAAAAATAAAATCCTATGGTATCTCTGGACAACTGCATAACTGGATAGAAGCATTCCTGTCAAACAGACAACAAATGGTCAAAATTGGGAGTGTCCTATCAAATTCTGTACCTGTGTCCCCCAAGGCAGTGTTCTAGGACCAACTCTCTTCATACTCTACATAAATGACCTCTGTGATCATATTAAGAGCAACTGCATTCTTTTCGCTGATGATGTAAAGCTGTTCAATACCACAGACAATACTGCTACCCTTCAAAAAGATCTTGACTGTGTATCAGAATGGTCAAACAAATGGCAACTTCAAATCTCAACAAATAAATGCTCTGTCTTACATATTGGCAAAAAAAATCCGAAAATAAAATACAAGCTGAATAGTCAAGATCTTGTTGATGATCCAAGCTCTATAAAGGACCTTGGAATACTCACCTCTAATGATCTAAGTGCTAGTGCCCACTGCAACTACATAGCCAAAAAGGCATTAAGAGTTGTTAACCTAATCTTACGTAGCTTTTTCTCTGGTAATATCACACTACTAACTAGAGCATACAAAACATTTGCTAGACCAATACTCGAATACAGCTCATCAGTCTGGAACCCACATTACGTATCTGATATTAGCACAATTGAGAAAGTCCAGAAATATTTCACAAGAAGAGTTCTCCACTCCTCTACTCGTTGTAGAATACCTTATGCCACCAGACTTGAAATTCTAGAACTAGAAAACCTTGAATTACGCCGTCTTCGGTCTGATTTAAGCATGGTATATAAAATCATACATTGCAATGTCCTACCTGTCAATGAATACTTCAGCTTCAACCATAACAACACAAGAGCACACAACAGATACAAACTCAAGGTTAACCGCACCAAGCTTGATTGCAGGAAATACGACTTCAGCAACAGAGTGGTCAATGTCTGGAATACTCTACCCGACTCTGTAGTTTCTTCCCCAAACCCCAAAAACTTTAACCTTAGACTGTCTACTATTGACCTCACCCCTTTCTTAAGAGGTCTGTAGGGGGCGTGCATAAGCGCACCAACGTGCTTACCGTCCCTGTCCTATTGTTTTTTTTATTTTTCTTATATGTACCCATTTCATGTATTCATAACTATGTATATACTTATACCTATTATGATAATCTCTGCACTCCCACTTTCTGTCAATAACCGAACAAATAATAAATAAAGATGGCAACTTCCTACTGCCTTTCTACAACCAAAGTCAGTGGGGAAGCTGGCAGGAAGTTGCAAATCCCAGGCCTGCCTCCCACCTTGAACCTGAAACCCGCCCAAACTTGTCTCTAGCTGGCCACCTGGGAAGGGTTGCATCCACACACACACACACACACACACACACACCTACTGTAAGCTAGGAGGGTCTTTGCACAGCTTAAGCGTGTGTATCCATTGCATGTATTCTTGGACCAAGAGGCCCTGCTCATGATTACTCATGATCTCTGAACTGGACTACTGCAAATCATCTTACACGAGACTGCCCTTGAAGAGTATACATGGAAGCTCCAACTGGACCATGA
>NW_020769388.1:4355017-4392125 GCF_900518735.1 Pseudonaja textilis | reverse complement strand
CAACCTTGGTGACTTTAAGCCTGGTGGACTTCAACTCCCAGAATTCTGGGAGTTGAAGTCCACCAGGCTTAAAGTCACCAAGGTTGGAGACCCCTGATTTACACACTTGGCTTTTAGTCTGTTTTGTTTGTTTTTGTATTAATATTTTTATTATTCTATAAGCCACCCAGAATTCCTTAGACAGTGAGATGAATGACAGATAGATTTAATAAATATATATTTTTTTAAATGAGCACCTGCAGGCTGGCCTGCATTTATCAGGAAGCTTGATATATTGCAGGGGCTTCTGAGGAGTGTCATGTATGTTTGTGTGTTATACAAGTTATGATGATGACCACAACCACACAGTCAAAACCATATCTTTTTAACATATAAGAAAAAGGAGTGAGACTTCAATTACACTCTTTATTCTCAATATGATGTCAGCGGAGGTGAAGACAAGCATGATTCATTTTCAAATTCACTTGCTTTTGAAGTTTTGGGCAATGGAAATGACGATGTGAAGTATTCTAAGACAGGGGTCGTCAGCCTTTTGGACCTCAGGGACCACTAAACTCATAATTTTAAATCTCATGGACCACTAATAAAGCTGGCTGGGGAGTTCTGGGAGTTGAAGTCCGCCAGGCTTAAAGTTGCCAAGGTTGGAGACCCTTGGTCTGAATGATGGTCGATATAGTCAAATTTCTGAACTTCACTTAAACACCGATTTTACCAGCTCAGAACCCCTGCCTTTTCAGATTTAGGGAGGAGGAGGAGGACATGTTCTCCGGATACATACAACTACCAGGCTTGCAACCGAAGCCACGCCTGAGTTCCCAGGAAAGTGAAACTGGAGTGGAGAAAGAAAGAGGGAGGAAAAAGCAATGAAGCAGTGTCTCCAGCTGAACTAGCCATGCCTTCTTTGTTGACGCAGGGGTAGGCATTTGGAGAGGATCCCTAACTTGGGCTGAGAGGTAGAGCGTGTGTGTATGTGACCAGATCAATCCAGGCTCAGCGGCGGAGCGAGCACTGGGCTGCTCAACAGTGGTGGCGGCGCTCTCTGGAAGCAAGAATGAAGAAGCAGCAGCAGTGGCAGAGGGTAGGAATTTGCCCACCTGTCCAGCAGCTGTGACACACTGCCTGGGTGCTTTGCACGGTTGTTTTTCCTTATTCCGTCGCCTCGCCCCTTGCGGACAGCTGCTGGTAAAAGCTGGGCTTACCAGCTCTCTCTCTGCCATTCCAAGTTGCCTTCTTCCCTGGGGAGTCATTCCCCCCACACTTTGGTGTCTTTTCTCCTCCCCTTTTCTTTAGGGCTCAATCCTTCCTCTTTTCTGCCATTTCCTTGCTGGCTTCTGGTATGGCAGAAAAATTCTCCACCCCATTTTCCTACCAATTGATCATTATTTGGGATCGCAGGATACCGTCTCCAGCTCCGTTCTCAGGGGGAGGGAGGGGGGGGAAGAGAGAGAGACTTTTGGCTTCATGCAAGGAAAGCAACAGAAACAGCAGAAGTCTTTCTTTTTCTCCCCCAAACTCTGCCAGAAATGAATATTTGCCGGCGCAGCCTCTTGGAGCAGGATGCCTTGCAGGGTCCCAAAAACTCATTTCTGGTGGAGTTTGGGGGAGAGAAAGAAAGACTTTTGCTGCTTTCCTTGCATGCAGCTAAAAGCAGAAGTGGAAAGAAGCAGCCCAGTGGCCAGGCGAGGCATGGGGAAAGTTCCCCCCCTCCCCCCTTCTCCCCTTCCCTCACTACCTCACGTTGTTCACAATGCAAGCAATGCAAGCCTTGTGTTCCCGTGGGCCAGGTGGGTGGCAAGCCTTGTGTTCCCAGGCAGCCTGGATTAATTGCTTTGGAGGGTGTTTTGAGGGTGACATTTCTTTGCAGACCACCAAAATTTTCCCACGGACCACCAGTGGGCTGCAGCCCACCAGTTGGCGACCACTTTTCTAAGATAACATGGAATAGCAGAGGAGCAACCAGGAAAGCTTGGAAAATTATGCTAACTTCAGTGGTGGGATTCAAAATTTTTTACTACTGGTTCTGTGGGTGTGGCAGGGAAAGGATACTGTAAAATCTCCCTTCCCTCCCCACCCCACTAACCTGCTTTCTCCTGTGCAGAGCAACAAAAGAAGACCCAGATGATCAGCTGGGATTCAGGAGGCAGAGAATAGATGGGGGTTGGTGATATTTGCTGGTACTCTGAACTACTCAAAATTTCAGCTACCAGTTCTCCAGAACTGGTCAGAACCTGCTGAATATCACCTCTGGGTAGCAACCTCATTAGTGTACTTTCTGGTAAATGGTTATTTTGACCCTCCTTTGGAAGCCATTAGTGTCCCACAGGGATGGGATCCGACTGGTGTAATTACCGGTTCTGTCCATTAGCATCACACGAGTGCAATTTACAATCCGCTGAGCTGCCCCGACAGCTGAGCAGCGCTGTGTGCAAGTGGGCCAAAACAGCAGCAGACATAGAACCGGTTCTATGTCTGCTGCTCTTTGGAGCAACCAGTTCGACAGAGGTGTACAGAACTGGTAGAAACCCACCCCTGGTGTCCCAGCAAAAGACCAACAGCTTGATGGTCCAGAAATATTGTTAAGCCTGTCTTAAATGAATGCTACAATGCTACAAGAAATGGAGGCATGTACTGACTTTGCAAAGAGAGGACTCCCTTGAGTCAGGTTTGACTTCTGATTGATTACCTAAACACATCTTTGTAGCTGTGGCAGTAATAAGAAAGTGGTTGTCACTGCTGTCTTCTTCCATCGGGTTTTTTTTTTTGATTCCCCAGTCCAGCCTAAACCTGAGTCTTCCTGTAGTCTCTCATCCAAGTATTAACTAAGTATGATGCCACTGTAATGACACTGTTCAAAAAAATAAAGGGAACACAAAAATAAGACATCCTAGATCTGAATGAATGAAATATTCTTATTAAATACTTTGTTCATTACATAGTTGAATGTGCTGACAACAAAATCACACAAAAATTATCAATGGAAATCAAATTTAGCAACCCACGGAGGTCTGGATTTGGAGTTACACTCAAAATTAAAGTGGAAAAAAACACTACAGGCAGATCCAACTTTGATGTAATGTCCTTAAAACAAGTCAAAATGAGGCTCAGTAGTGTGTGTGGCCTCCAAGTGCCTGTATGACCTCCCTACAATGCCTGGGCATGCTCCTGATGAGGTGGCAGATGGTCTCCTAAGGGATCTCCTCCCACACCTGGGCTAAAGCATCCCCCAACTCCTGGACAGTCTGTGGTGCTACATGGCGTTGGTGGATGGAGCAAGACATGATGTCCCAGATGTGCTCAATTGGATTCAGGTCTGAGGAACGGGCAGGCCAGTCCATAGCATCAATGCCTTCGTCTTGCAGGAACTGCTGACACACTCCAGCCACATGAGGTCTAGCATTGTCATGCATTAGGAGGAATCCAGGGCCAACCGCACCAGCATATGGTCTCACAAGGGGTCTGAGGATCTAATCTCGGTACCTAATGGCAGTCAGGCTACCACTGGCAAGTACACGGAGGGCTGTGCGGCCCCCTAAAGAAATGCCACCCCATACCATTACTGACCCACTGCCAAACCGGTCATGCTGGAGGATGTTGCAGGCAGCAGAACATTCTCCACGGTGTCTCCAGACCCTGTCACATCTGTCACATGTGCTCAGTGTGAACCTGCTTTCATCTGTGAAGAGCACAGAGCACCAGTGGTAAATTTGCCAATATTGGTGTTCTTTGGCAAATGCCAAACGTCCTGCATGGTGTTGGGCTGTAAGCATAACCCCCACCTGTGGACGTTGGGCCCTCATACCACCCTCATGGAGTCTGTTTCTGACCATTTGAGCAGCCACATGCACACTTGTGGCCTGCTGGAGGTCATTTTGCAGGGCTCTGGCAGTGCTCCTCCTGTCCCTCCTTGCACAAAGGCAGAGGTAGCGGTCCTGATGCTGGGTTGTTGCCCTCCTACGGCCTCCTCCATGTCTCCTGATGTACTGGCCTGTCTCCTGGTAGTGCCTCCATGCTCTGGACACTACGCTGACAGACACAGCAAACGTTCTTGCCACAGCTCGCATTGATGTGCCATCCTGGATGAGCTGCACTACCTGAGCCACTTGTGTGGGTTGTAGACTCTGTCTCATGCTACCACTAGAGTGAAAGCACTGCCAGCATTCAAAAGTGACCAAACCATCAGCCAGAAAGCATAGGAACTGAGAAGTGGTCTGTGGTTACCACATGTAGAACCACTCCTTTATTGGGGATGTCTCGCTAACTGCCTCTGCTTTCCACCTGTTGTCTATTCCATTTGCACAACAGCATGTGAAATTGATTGTCAATCAGTGTTGCTACCTAAGTGGACAGCTTGATTTCACAGAAGTGTGATTGACTTGGAATTACAGTGTGTTGTTTAAGTGTTCCCTTTATTTTTTTTTTGAGCAGTGTATTTTCAGGTTAGCTAAGTTGGTAAGGTGTAGCGGTCAAGTTGGCTGTCCTTTTTAAAGTGAAATTTGGCAGTTCTTTGTCAAGTCAAATGTTCATGTGCAGAAAGATACTCTTTATTTTCTAGGGAAGGCTCCAGTGGTGGGATTCAAAAATTTTTACCACTGGTTTGGTAGGCATGGTTTGGTGAGCACGCTTTATATGTGTGCACGCACTTTGCGTGCGTGCCTGCACCAAACATGCACTTTGTGCAGATGCAGAGGTGTTCCAACTCACCTCCTGCAAGCCTGCACTCTCTCGGTTGCTTCAGCAGCTGCCGCGCAACACTCTGCTGTGCCTTGCAAAGCAGCTGTGCTTCAAAAGCAGGGGATAAAGGTGAGTATGGGAGCCCAGACGGGTGGGTGGGCCCAACAGCAGAACTGTGGAAGGAACCGGTTCGGTCTCCACTGCTCATCGGCACTACCGGCTCGGCAGAACCGGGTCGAACCAGTAGAATACCATCACTGGAAGATTTCTCATGTGTTCCTCCAGGTTAGCAAAATGAAGCAGCAGCTTGCTGAAAGATAGGAACAAACTCAAGCAGAAGTGAAATTCACACAGAAACAGGTGGTATTCAGCAGGTTCTGACCAGTTCTGGAGAACTGGTAGCGGAAATTTTGAGTAGTTTGGAGGACTGGCAAATACCATCTCTGACTGCCCCTGCCCCCATCTATTGTCTGCCTCCCGAATCCCAGCTGATTGGCTGGGTCTTCTTTTGTTGCTCTGCACAGGAGAACAGAGCTGGAGAGCAGGTTAGTGAGGTGGAGAGGGAATGGAGATTTTACAGTATCCTTCCCCTGCCACCAAGACATGCTCACCAAGCGATGTCCACAGAACCGTAGTAAATTTTTTAAAATCCCACCACTGCACAGAAGACATTCCTGATTCCTGACTCAGTTGCAAATGTTATTTTACTCCAGTAAGAGGAAAAAACAACAACAGAACTCTACCGTCTTAATCTCTGAATTGCATTTAAAACAATAAAGAATTTTGAGTAACTGTAACTGTAAATATTATGGCAAAATATTTAGATGAAGGTTTTTTAGGCTGGTAGGTATCTAGACATAAGATTTGGTGCCCCCAAGGAAATAAAATACAAGACCTAGGACAGTAACATTAAATCTTCCATACAGATAAACTAAGTAGTGTGGCCATTCAGGAAGGATCATATTTCGTTTTCTTTTTCCTTGAATCTCATGCTTTAAATATTTTTAAGCTTTACTCTCTTAATATTTAATATTTATTTGAAAAGAGCACCCAGATAACTTTATTCAAAAATAAACAAACTCTGTCCTTATCTATAAATGACCTTTGGGAAGATCAACAGTGAAACAGCTTCAGCTAATATCTAATGCAATCTGCTCCACCATATAAAATGCATAGTGTGTACCTTAAATACCACAATTACAAAATCTATGCTATTTCAAGCTTTCTAGGATCTACCATAAAAACAGAATGAAATATTATCTAACTTGGAAATGTTCCACCTGTTCCTAGTGCAGAGTCATACTTTACCTTGAAGCAGTGGGCTATATCTCAACAAATGGTTGGGAATTAAATATGCCTAAATATATAAATGCAATTTCAGTGGATAGCAGATTTCAATTATTTATTCAGCAGTATAAATTGCTCAATGGTTGAATTCCCCATTAAATCTTCTGGTAATATCAGCAGGGGTGGGATTCTACCAGTTCGCACCTATTTGTTTGAACTGGTTGTTAACATTCTAAGCCGTTTGGAGAACCGGTTGTTAGAAGAAATTACTGGCCTAACCCTGTAAGGCAGGAAAGAAACATTCTGGTGTTGCTTACAGAAAATGCCACTCTGTTAACCCTTATTACATTCTTGGCAGGACTAGACTTCCTGTCTCTGGAACTTCTCTGGAGTTTTTCTTCCCTACTTTGCTAGTACTTTGCTTGTGTGGAGTGACCATTCAAAGTTACAATGGCACTGAAAAAAGTGACATGACCGTTTTTCACACTTATGACTGTTGCAGCTTCCCCACAGTCATGAGGCCAGGCAAGGAGATGGTGCCTCGATGTGAGTGATATTGAGTTGGCTATGACCAGCCAATAACATGACCACCAAGCCACGTCCACGAACTAAGCCATACCCACAGAACCGGTTGTTAAAAAAATTGAATCCCACCCCTGAATATCAGTATTATCAGAATGAACATTACTTTTAAGATTAATGTATATGCTAAGAGGGATTTCAATATTAATTCCTATTAGTTATCTATGTAATAGATAAGTTAATGAGAAAACCTTTATTGCAGGACCTTTGAATATCCTTGGCCAAACTGAGGTTATTACATGATGATGCAGGTTTTAACATGCTAGTTTTTCAACGATATCATTGGGTCTTCATTTTAACATTTTTTGAACCAGTTGTTTTATGATTATTCCCCTCATTGGGCCTTTTTGGAGAATGAATGTGTAACACTTCTGAAACCTTGACAAGCTTAGGGCCCAGGTGTACTAAACTGGGATCTTTGTTTTAAACTTTAAAAAGTAGTAGGCATTCTTGCTTATTTGTAAGGTTACATTTCATTTCTGAATCACATGAGAAACTGTGGGATAACCCAAATTTGAAAATATAGTATGAAAGATGTTTCACTGGAATGTTTGGGATAACCAAGGGATCAGCACCTTTTAGATCACTTGATTTCTAACAGTTATCTGAGAGACTGAGAATTGAATGTGACTTATCTACAATATTTATTTGGCAATATATGTAAGTAAAGTATGGAGTCTTCGCTGGTTGATTGCCAATGTTTTATTACCCAACGAAGTGGTACCACCTGTGCAAGTATGGGATTTGCTCACAGTTTATAGCCAGTGTTGTTGGGGGTGTGTGTGTGTTGTTTTCTCAGTGTGTCCTTAATTAGTCTGGGAAAATGTGAGCACCCTAGACCAAAACAAACACACACTAGGGAATTCCTAAAGGTTTGGTATTCAGATAAATCATCTATCAATAAGCACATAAAATAAGCCATATTTACACATCATTCAAGAGACAATTAAAAAAGCTAAAAACAAAACAAAAAGGCCAGAATGTATCCTCTCCAGCAACCAACACCCAGATGAAGAAGGGATTAACATCAGACCAGCATCAATAATCAAGCAACCCTATAACAATGAAGTAGCATACAGTAGTCCTTGCAGTGCCTACTCTTGACCTGGCTTAGCTAAAAGGGTTAATATACCCTGGTTAATGAAGCGGTGAACTGGGTAACTTTACTAGCTGTTGTCACTTTTCCAGGTGCAACCATGGCAAATAGTCACATAGAAATCTTCCATAGTCGATGTGATGGCTACTGAAGCAGATCCATAGCTCCATAACAGCAACATATTTTAATGCTATTTCACAATTAACTGAATCCCCACAGTATATCGCCCAATATTACAATTATAAAAGGCTGATCCTGAAAACTTCTTAGTCTTAGGATAAGAAACATCTAGTCCTTTGGATGTTATGACATCCTTCACCACTGACCTGCTGGCTTAGGGTTGTGGGGAGCTATAATTTAGTAGGATATGTTTTTTATCATTTCTAACCTGCTTGTTTAAATGAGTTTTATGCTTAGTCTGCAGAACTATAGATGAAAGACTGCCCCTGGTCCAGATTTTGTCTTCAGTCTACAAATACATCCTTTCCTTATATTTTTAAGGTAGGATTTCCACATCACTGGACGTGATGGCTGAGGCTGATGGAATTTGGAATTTATCTCAAACATGGCAACAGGCCACTTTTTCTTGTTTTTAAGATAGTCAATTAAAACCAGATGACTGAAGAAGAAACTGCCATGTTGCAACAAATAGCACCATCTTCTATATGTTCTTTATCTACATAAGTTCTTCTAACTCAGGAAAAACTTATGGGCTTTTTTAGTAAATAAAAATGATGGCTATTTACAGCCTAGCAGCCCCCCCAAAATCTGTAAGGGTAAATTTGGCTGGTATTCTGGAAAAACTAGAGAGATTAGAAGAGAGCCTTCTAGGAAATGATTGCTCTAAAATCTTAAGCAGAACACAAACTTTTTATAGATGGTAACAGTCAAGAATTGACCTGGGAACTTGTGTATGGGCATTATTATTGGATTCCATCATTACATTTTGGCACAAGCTCAATTTACATTTCTGTATTTGAAATTGAAATTGTTATTATAGGAAATCTGGCAAGTTTGTACCAAATTGCTTTGATGTTTCAGACCAAGAAATAACTTTTCAAGGGATGGAAAATATTTCCTGAGGATCTAAAAATTCACTTTTCTTTATCTTTATCTCTGAGGGAACCTCCAGGCTTTTGGTCACAGAATGAACAGAGTGACATTATAACAGCAATAGACTTATATACTGCTTTATAGTATTTTACAGCCCTCTCTAAGCAGTTTACAGATTCAGCATATTGCCCCCAACAATTTGGGTCCTCATTTTACCCACCTCAGAAAGATGGAAGGCTGAGTCAACCTTAAGCCTGGTGGGATTTGAACTGCCAAATTGTAGGCAGCTGGCTGCAGCAGAAATAGCTTGCAGTACTGCACTCTAACCACTGTGGCAGCCAGGCAGATTTACTGTGTGCAAATATCATAGCAGGCAGGTAAAGCTAACTTGGAATCAGGACTATAGGGGACTGCAGGAGAGGGCATGGAAACAAGCAGTGAAATATGGATTATAATGTTGTGATGCAAATTCTGCTGTCTGTACTTGCAATACTAATATGAAACATCACAATATAGATTTCACAGTTTTTGTGTAATCTTGGTTAGGAATACATTCCCGTTAACAGGGCAATAATTCCTGGTCATCTGCAACTTCTACTCCTTCAGAGAAACCACAAGACTGGAAGGAACATTTTTCTCCATATGGATGATCATCTTTGCAGCAAAAAAAAAAAAAAAAAGCCTCCTATAGTTTTAAAAAGTTGATATTTTTTGCCAAAGCTGAACATTTAACGAGCAGCACATTTCCTGCAGCTCCTCCCTGTGGTTTGCTTTCTCTTTGTTCCTCCCAAACAATATGCGTCAGTGTTTTCTTTTTCATTAGAGTGGAACAGTTTTCTGCACATTTTAAAAATTAGAAAAGGGCAACTAGAGGTCCCACGATTGTATGCAGGCCCTCAATCCTGCTTCCCTCCATTAAATAGCATGTGGAACTTCAACAAATAGTCAGGATGGAACCTGCAGGAGTGCAGCTGTAAAAAGGATGATGGGTTTAAGAAAAGGAGCCGTACGTCTATTGCAACTATCATCTTGGTTTATTTAAAAAACTCCTCTACCTTGCTCAAAACCCTTCCTGCCATTATGAGGTTTGACACATGTTAATGGAAGAAGAGCACTAAATACTCTTAATGTTGCTAAAAGAATACATCTCACGTCTACCAATGCGGCATGGCCTTGTACCAGCAGGTTCTCCAAAAGATTAAGTACACACCTGGGCAGCAAAAATTGCCCTTGCTTTCATTAGAACATTTGAAATGAAGTGTAAAATTTCAGTTATGAGGAGAGGAAAGAAGAGGAAATGAAAAAAGTCCAGGGGAATTACTCTGAACAAGGAAGCACACATATAAATGAGACAGACCCACAGAGAATAAATTCATTTTATGTAATGGATTATCAACACACGCTTTTACCAGAGAGAGGAAACATTCAATTCTTCAACACTATTAAAACAGCTTCTAGAAAAAGGAAGCAAAAGAAATTGCCACCTTTTCCCACAGTCTATAAAAAGCTCTGGGGATGCACTTTGTGGCTTTTGCCATGACTGAATAAAGGTTGAGCACAAAGAAGGGAGAGAAACCAAGTACAAGTGAGTGGACTCTAAGGGAAGTATCCAACCCTCTTGCTTGAAAGGGATGTTGAATGGTGGCTCCCTGGCCCCAGGAGCTCCCTGCAGCTCACAAAGGCAGCATGATAGCATTCAGCATGGCCCAGGAGGATCTGTTGCTCAGCTTCGTCTTGGCATGCAGTCTGGCCCTCAGTAGACACACAGATCCGGGAACTTCATCTCATACACCGGGATGGAGTGGCTCTGAGGCTGGCCATAAGCAGCTGTGATGGTTCCAGAGGGACTAGGAGGGGGTCTGCAATGGAAGGAGACAGGAAGACAGGACAACAAGTGTGTAGGGACAGTCAGGCACAAAACATCTAAGAGCGCAAGAAAAAGAAAACAGCAACTGTCCCAAAAACTAAACTACAGGATAAGGTGGGAAACTTTGTTCCGCCAACTGGGAAGGAAGAGCAAGCAGCAAGAGCAGTAAATAATTATTTGAGGAAAGCTTTCCTATCTATAATCCACATAGATTATGAACCATACCAACCTGCTGGTCAAGGGAAAAGTCTGAAAAGTTGGCTTCTTGGGGCTGTGATCTCTACAATGAAAAAACCTTTGGGGAACTAATGCTTATTTGCAGAAGCTTGAGTACTTGGTGGAACTCATTGCTACTAGAAGCTACAAAGAGCAAAAAAAAAAAGAAGAAATTTTCCTTGAGCTACTTAGTTGCTGTAGGATCCCATAAAAGACAAGTGTTCTTTAGGAAGAAGCCAATTGGTTCAAGAGGACTCCTACAGAGTGATCTAAAGGATCCTTCCTTACTTCAGATCTATTCAGGTCCTTTATTGCCAATCTTGCTGTCTTTACGAACCACTAACACTGCTATTTCTCCTAACAATCTGCTGCCTGGATATCCCTAAAAAGAAAGTTGCGTCACCTTCCCTTACCGTATTGTGATCTCAAAAATCTGGTTGAGCTTGCTTTGTAGTAGAGTTGCCTGCAATAAGAATATCACATTGGTTTTAAGTACTGCCAGGTGGAAAAACAAAGGGTTTTTTTTCATAAGAGTTTGCATCAAGTTTTACTTATTTTTTTATGGCACTATAACAAAATAAATTAAATTAAATACAATTGCACCCCCCAACCTAGAGTGGATCCCTTTTCACGAGTAGCTCTGCAATTCCAGTGGCACTGGTGGTATCCTATTTCAGACTAAGTAGGAGCATTTTGGAGAAATCTTTTATTTTATTCATCTTAGGCATTGTAACTTTTAGGATAGTGGTGATTTATGGCACCAAAATAACAATCCATTGTTATGATCAACAACATGGGCAATTAAAAAAGTTGCAAGTTAAAGATACTCATATACCTTCCAGTTTGAGTATGGAAAAAAGGATCTCCACAAACATTCCTGAGAACTGCAACTCAAAATCTTGGCTGCGCTGAGCACATCAGATCCCATGAAGAATAAAATGTTTATTTAACCAACATCTTGACCTTAACACTAATTTGATGAACAGAGGAAGCTGCTAACACCAGATCAGACACTTAATGTCTCTGGCTAAGAATCTATCTGGAAAGGCAGCAGCTCTTTTGGGTGCCAGACAGCAAGATATTTTTCTCCCCTTTTTTCTCTCAACACAGGTCCACAAGCCACTTTTATGGCAAAATCATCTGCTTTGTGCCTCTTCACCTCCTCAAAATGATGTGTGGTTCTTGGCCATCATAACCCCCATCCAATTAGCTGTAGAGAAAAATGCTGCATTGCCAGGGATTACAGTTTAGTTGCTCTACATAATCAATGCAAAAGAGTTAACACTGAACTATGGGATTCCCCCATTCTAACAATGGGGTTCGACAAGTTGCCTGCTTGTTATGACTTCATTTTCTGACTTCTTTTGTCTCCCTAGACAAAATCCAGCACATTTATCAACAATGCAGCTTGATCAGAAGCTGGAATTTGCTCAGGACCTATTGGCCAATTCACACTCCTCTGGGTACACACACAAAGACATCAAGTGACATATCACTACGTTTTTCCCCCTTGAGTGAGTGTGGCCCATGCGTGATGCATCCTGCCTGTGAGCCTCTAGTGTGATACCACTGGCATAGATTGTCTATGCTAACCTAGCACAAAAAAAACCACTTCCATTCTAGAATACCTAAAACTATTTCAGCTTGTCTTAGCAGTGGACTATAATGGGACTGAGGTGACTTCATGATTGAGGAAACGTGAAGATGTTTCACTTCGGGACATGACCTGTAAAACATTGTTACTGATCTGACCAAGCAAGCAAAATAAGAAAAATAATCTTATTTAGCTTTTATAAAGCTGAATCAACACATAAAGAAGCACAAATGAAACACACTTCTCTTCTATTGCCATGTGGCATGATTTCATTATTCAATCTCCTATTTATTTTCAAGATATTCTATCCTCCGTACAAGGATTAAGTGTCTGATCTGGTGTTAGCAGCTTCCTCTGTTCATCAAATTATGTGAACCAAGGGAAACAATGTAGGCAGGCAGAGCAGGAGAGAAGGGACACAACAGGAAAACCTGATACTTACTCGGGCCCCACAATGAGCTGCAATTTCTTCAAAAGGAGCTTTCTGGAATTTTTCAACCACCTGCCGTCTCCTTTCCCTCTCTTGTTCTTCTACAGCTACGCTGTCGACTAACAAGAAAGCAAGGTAAATTAATGATTGGGGAGGAGTAGGATTAAAATCCTGCCCATTTACGAACTTGAGTTCAGCTTCCTCGCTTAGGCTGAAAGCAGAATTTGTCTTAATTTTTAAAGATTCCTCCAGCTGGTTCAAATTGCCGTGCTATTATTCTGGGAAGCTTATATAGAATAGGAGAAGGATGGAAGGCGTTAGTTAGATTAGAGATTTTCAAAATCCCCCCCCCCCCCAGTCAATCTAGTTTTAGCAGAAATAGTATGCAGAGACTGCCATAAAGAGACTTACCAATTGCTTTCTTGAGGGTTTCATAAGTGATCTCTTCAGCTGGTGCTCTCTTTGGGGGATTGATGGGAAGAACACAACAGGCAATGGTAGAGAAAGAGTATGTTAGAAATTAGGTATGTTAAAATCTGATAGAACTACCTCATCAAATGAATCATCTGTATATTACCCTAAGAATATAAACAAATGATAAATCCCCTTTTCCATATTCTTGTCTGCTTTCCACCCCTCTAGCTAAACCTCTCTTCTAAACAATTCGGCCACTTGCCCCAAACACTCCTCTTTGCTGCATGCCAAACTTCTAGGTGGCCCAAGGCATTGGAGACACTCAGCTATCTTATTAGGGAATCCCTGCTTCATACATTTGGTTAGGATTTGGTAAGCAGTCCATTATTTTCTTGTCTTAAATTGTACTATGGAGGTTTGTTTAATGAACGAAAAGCCTTTGTTTTAAAAGATTTGTTCTCATACTTCTATGTACTGTCTTGTAGCTAAGAACAAAGAAGTATGACAGATTCAGAACAAAAACAGAGGGAGAAGCACAAGATCAATAATGTGAAAGTATATTACCCTCATTTTTACATGCCAGAATAAAAAACATATGGCATTTCATAATTACCCAGAGTGGGCTTCTGACCAGTTTGAAGGAAGGAAAAAAAAATCATTGAGCGTTATCTTGAATGAAAAGTTCTTATCTTCGACCTACCATAAAATCAAAAGCAATGTGGCAGCACCTTTCTGCATCTGATGAAATGAGTTGCAACTCATAAACACTTATGCCTTTTATTAAAATCTGTGAGTCAGAAAAGGTGCTGCCAGACCCCTGATTTATTGCTACTATAAATATGGATTTTCACTTAGATTAACTTTCCATCAAATCACAGAATTGAAAAAGCCATTTAGACCATTCAGCCCAATTTGTTATCTGTGCAAGAATCCTAATTAAAGCATCCACAGCAGGGTATTCAGTTTCTATATGAACACCTTCAACAACTGGTGCTCATCATCTCTTTGGAGAACTGATTCCACTGATCAATTCCTTCTACCACCAGGATTTTTCTCTACTATTCAACTGGAATCTATCTTTCTCTAAATTAAAATGTTTATTCCATATTCTGCATTCTGGGATAATAGAGAATGATCTTGGCCTTTAGTGTGATATCCATAGTTGAACAAAGTTAGTGCATCTTCCCACTGTCATTTTTCTCAAGGATACATATAACCATTTCCCTCAGCACCTCATTGAAAGCATTTCCAGGACTCTGATTCTTCTGGATTAATCATCCACAAAGATAATCAGGGCACTGGAGACTACAACATATGAAGAACAGTTGCAGGAATTGGGTATGTCTAGTTTAATGAAAAGAAGGACTAGCGGTGATATAATAGTAGTGGTTGAAGGGGCTGGTCAGAAGAGGGGGGTCAACCTGGTTTCCAAAGACAGAACAAGAAGCAATGGATGGATCTTAATCAAGGAGAGAACCAACCTACAACTAGGGAGAAATTTCCTGACAATTAGAACAATCGATCAGTGGAACAACTTGCCTCCAGAAGTTGTGGATGTTCCAATACTGGAGATTTTAAAGAAGAAACTGGACACCATTTGCCTGAAATCATAGTGTTTCCTGCTTGAGCTGGGCGTTAGACTAGAAGACTTTCAAGACCCATTCCACCGCTATTATTCTGTTATTCCTTACTACTTCCTCTGTAATTGTACTAGTTGTTTCTGAATATTTCTTAAAACATGTCATTCAGAAAGGGGAAGGGTACTCAACATTGGGTTGAAATAATGAAGAATACAGTGGAACTTTCTTCCTATGATTTAAAAAGGACACTGTAGTTAATGAAGTGTAATTCAATAGCACATCACACTGCTGTTTCAAAAGCCTTTTCAACAGGCACATCACAGTGCTGATTCAAATTCAACTTGTGGTCAACTGTAATATCCAGATCCCTTTACCATATAATATTACTATACTAGATTTATGTAAAATCCAATAGTTTCATCGGGATGACAAAACAAGTGTTGTGATGTTACAAGATAAGATCTGCCTTTATGAATGTGCAGTAATATGGCATACATACACAAAAGGCATGGAGGGCGTCATGATACATGGCAATGCTCATTTTGACTTTTGTGCAACCTCTTAGAATGTCCACCTGAATCCACTTGTGCATTTGAGTTTGAGTGCATTCTTTCCTTAAGGAAGTGAAAAATTCTGTGTGTTTATCAATTAAATTTTATTCAATTCTCTTCCTTAGCCTTTTTAAATAATTTTGAATGTTGTTTCTGTCTTCTGAAATATCAGGCATTCCACCAAGTTTTCACTAATCTACAAACTAAGCAAGTTATTAATGAAACTATGAAGAATACTATAAGAGTAGTGGAAGCCCTGATGAGCAATACAATATTTGAGCAAAGAAATGAACTCAAGATATACTATATTATGTCCACAGTGTTCTCACACTATGAATATTACTTTACAAAAAACTATAATTGACAATGCTTATTGTTATAAGCAATGCATATTCAGGTTAATTTCTTGTAAACACTGCACTTTTTTCAAGATCCTTACAGACTTAATCTCTTATAGACTATGATCTGTTTTAGAGTTTTCCCAGGTTGCTCCTCTGCCAAAGATAGGAACATAGGTCCCTCTTGTAATCATCCTATATTCTCCAGAATTTCCAAAGATAATAAATAGAGATTTACCAACACTGTCTATGTTCCTTTGGTACCTGGGATGCAATTCATATTGCCTTAAAAATTTGAACTTGGAAATGTAATTCAACATAGCATAGACTAGAACACAACAGAACTAACCAATAAACAAATATATGGGATGAAGTAAACAGTTTCCCAATCAAGGTCCTACTACAAATGATCTGTTTTAAAGTGCTCCATTTCTTATTGTTTGGGCAAATTAATCCAATAAACCAGTATATAATGACGTTAGGTCCTTAAAAAACTGCTCCATGGTAGATATAAAATAAAAAAACATCTCAAAAAGTATGATGTTGGGAAGAGAAGCTCAGAATAAAGCAAAGAGAACCTCACAGCACTGGTAACAAGTTCCCAACCACTCATTTCTCATCCAATGGATGCTTGCTGAACCTAGCCAAAAAAGGGTCCATTGAGAATGGCATACCTCTTCTTTCTCGGGGCTATTTCTGGATTCCACTTCAACTTGTAGGGAGATGGTCTCCCCAATACTCCTCCTCTTAGACAGTCTGTCTTCATCTAAAAGGAGAAAGGGAAATAAAATCATTTTCTTTCCCGGCTGGAAAGGTTATGTGTCTAGCATTTTGTAGGGAATTATAAAGTGAGAGGAATTATTTGGCCCTGGTTTCCTTCCTCAAATAGTCCTGTAACAGTGATTGATAAATAAACACATGCTGCCTTAGAGAGGCTGGATTTCTACAACATGCGAAACTCTTAATAGGAGTTAACAAAACACAATTGGTGTGTTTCTTTGAACATCTATATGCAATAGCACAAACCATATTACGACTCAACACAATAGCCCATCTCACACAAGATACTAAGATAATGAATCCCCTTCAATGGGTTGAATCATTTAACCCAATTTTTGCTTAATTTGGCATGTTGCTTGAATCCAATCAAGGAGTTGCATACTGATTTCTCTTAATCCAGCTTCCTAGATCTGCTATCTTTGAGACTGGCTACAGTTGCAGCCAAAATAGTTATAGTGAAGGGGCTGCTATCACTTAAATTGTGGAACGTGCATTTCCAAGACAAAGAGATGTTGCTTTAATTTCCTAGCCCTTTTGCTTGTAATCTTTTAATTCAAAGATACTGTGACATGTTCTTTGTATTACCGAGACCATTCAGAGGACTGTTGAAAGGTGCCATAGTTTTGCATTTCTAATAAATATGTGCTTTACTTTAGGGAATTAGTTATGATTACAAAGTTCTCAATTTTCCTTGAAGTTTTCAAGCATACCTTGCTTTCAGAATGGCTTATCTTTTGGCAAAACCACAACCCCCTGGGGCTATTTCCCCCCAAATCTGAACCAATGTTTACATAAGAACAAGTGTGACTATGCAAAGCAACCATGAACAGTGCTTCTAAACTAGTATGTGCTGGATGAATCCAAAGGGACAATGACTTTTCAATCCTTGCCTATTCTCAGATCTGTGCCCCTCCCAGTCAGATACATATCACACTTTAAAGCAACAACACATAGTTATTGAGGTTGATGGACCATACAACTTTGTTTCACTTTTTTTTCTGTTTGGGTGAGAGACCCACAGGGTTTAGAAAAGTATAAGAGGAAAATTGCAAATGTTCAGTTAAATGTGGGTAAGAAAGAATGGCAATGGGTACCCTGTAAATGTAAGAGTTAAAAATAAAGCAATGTTGCTGTGCAACTCAAATGCTGCACAATAAATAACACTGGATGAAGCAAAATGAACACATTGCATAATTCATCCAAAATTGCTGGTCTGCATAAGTTATTTCTGGTTTTTGCTAGTCCTGAAGTGCTCTATTATACTGTATATAGAAGGAGGAGAGTTTGTTTTCCTTAACTGCAGTTTTTCAAGTAGGCCGCTAATTGAATTCTATGCCTTCAAAAACATTTTCTGGAATGCTTCTAAGTCTTAAGCAGGAAAAGACAACCTTTGTTTTATTGTACTAGCTAAAAAGCCTCTCGTCATCTCTGCAGATGTTGGGCAAATGCAAGGAATTTAATTCAGCTCACTAATTCCATCAAGAAGCCGTGGTTGATAGAGTGGGCTGTGTAAATACACAGATGATTTCTAGACCTGGAGACTAGTCTGGAAATCTAGAAGGCTTGAAGATCTCTAAGGTCCCTTCCAATATTCTTATTCTGTTATTATAGCAGACTTATATACCACTTCACAGTGCATTACAGCCCTCTCTAAGCGGTTTACAGAGTCAGCCTATTGCCCCCAACAATCTGGCTCCTCATTTTACCGACCTTGGAAGGATGCAAGGCTGAGTCGACCTTGAGCCTGGTGGGATTCGAACTGTCAAATTGCAGGCAGCCGGCAGGCATTAGATATAGTCTTTAGTACTGCATTCCAACCACTGTGCCACCGCAGCTCATTATAAGAACTCTGGTTCTTATTCTTGAAGAACCAGAGCTACAGAAAGAAAGCAATCTTCATTGTTGTGTTCTCTGGGCTTCACACAGGTGTGGGTGGGGGTAGAAAGAGGCCACTCCCTGGGTCCCTCCTTTGCAGGTTACCGCAGGGCAATTCTTTCTCTTTTATTCAAAATGTACAGGGACTGGCTGGGTTGAAATGATATGCCAGTCTGACATTTCATTAATTATATGTGCCAATGTTAGGTTGGCCAAGTGAGGCTGTTGAGGTTCTATTCTAATATTTGGAGGTTATGTGGGCCTGGCTGGAAAGGAACTGTCTCTGATTCAGTCCTATCAAGATCAAGTAGCTGAAGATGCCAGGGCCTCTTAGATTTGGAGATAGCAGAAGGCTATTCCTTCAGTGAGTACATTAAAGTCGAGAGGGATAAATGAAACACAATGCTGAGTGCAAAGCCCAGCATTATGAAACACGAAGACCACAATGAAGATCAGTTTGGCTCTTTCAAAAACTTTTAAGCCAAAACACAAACAGAAATTGACTCTAAAAATAATGATAAAATTCTCGATTAGACAAAATATATGACCCATTGCCCTCATACCTGTCAGCTGAGGGATGTAAGGTGTGCTGAGCCTATCTGAATTGTAGCCACTCCCTCCCAGCACTTCGCTGATCTTGCTCTGCCGGAACAGGATCTCGGGGCCAAGGTGATCCAGGTTCCGTGACAGCCTTTGGGTCAAAGCAAGAGAAACAACATGTGACTGTCCCAATGACTCCCCAGGTATCCATATTATGCAGCAATTGGTTTCCAGGGAAGGAAGGACACATGTGAAAAACAGAGCTGAAGGCAAATGATGGAATAATTAAGCTGGTTGAAAAGCCCATTTGTTCAAAGCCAGCATAGCTATTTGAGGAATTCTGGGAGTTAAAGTCCACAAGTCTTAAAGTTGCCAAGTTTGGAGACCTCTGATCTAAACTAAGGTTTCTCAATCTTATTGATGTGGTGCAGACCCTCTCTCAGAATTCCCCCCAGCCACCATGTCAACTCTGGAAGCTGAAGTCCTTTCATCTTAAAACAGCTGAGGTTGAAAAGCACTGATCTAAATTACAGTCGGGATATAATCAACGTATTTTAAGCTAACAACAGCTCTCATACCTGGGCTTCTCTACAAAGACACCTTCAGGGAGCAAGTAGGGAGCCTCCTTTTTCCTCATCTCTATAACCTGGAAAGAAGAAAAATGCAAGATTGTTTTTTTTTTTACCAACTTGGTGTGGTCAGTTCCCATTGTAAAAAAATACCAGATTTTATCTGATCAGATATCAGTATTATATTTGGATGCTCTGTCTGGCAGCACTAATAAGCTCCCCTGCTCTGGGTTGCTCAAGAGCTATGGCCCTGCTAAATATGAGCAGGTATTGTGACATAACCACCAAGTACAACTGCTTCTGATGTCATCAACGTTAGTCTCTAAGGTTTGTCTAAATATTACTGGATGCCATCATTGCTCCAGTGCAAGACTAAGAGATGCACAGAATGAATTAGAATTTGGAGAGCACTGCTATTCAGGAATCTCTTGATTAGTACTACTGGGTTAGCAAATTGAGTTCTCGGGATATCAAATCTGGGAGTCTGGTAACAATTTCCAATAGGCAGTTGTTGATAAAGCCACCTGTATACCCAGTCCTTAATCACATCTAGCTGAAAGTTGATAAAAAGTTGGTCCTTCAGAATCTTTCTTCCATATGAGATAGGCAATGATGCAATGCAATGACAGGAAACCACTTCGTGTGATGATTCTGCATCATAATATATTGAGAAGAGATACAGAAAAAAAGACAATCACGCTTTTCAGGAAATGTTCAGTGAGGCTTTGGGGTGGATGGGTTTAGTCCAGAAATGTCTCTCATACATGTGAGTACTTTGAGGCTGTAGGTTAATTCATCAAACATGGCTGGGCAAGTCCTGTTTGTGGGTTCCCTAAACATCCCACTGGTTTTTACAGGGTATGGAGTGCTGTGACTTCATATTCTTATGACTCTGTGTGTTCCAAGTAACTCCTAGAATTGTCAACCAATCTATTTGGACCAAGCTGAAGGAAATTTCCTGGTAGAAAACAACAACAATGGGTAAAGAAAGGAAAGAAAATCAAAGGTAAGGCCAAGTGGTAGACCTCATGAATATGCTGGCAAAAGGCAGGCACAGTGGTCAGTTGGCTGATCAGGTTCAGGTAGGCAGCTCCAAGGGCATACAGGGCACAGCGGCTGTACAACGGCAGGTTATCCTCGTTCACCTGGGCCAGTTCCTGTCAATAGGACAGCAGCATTGTAGTGAAAGGACAAACAAGCCAACAACCCCCACATTCAACGACAGCCAGACACGTCTTGAGTTTCAGTCTACATTCACTCATCTTGGACATGGAATCCGTATCAGCATCAGAGCCTGAAGGTATATAATCATCCAAATTCCACCAGAGAGAAAGGAAAAAAAATACATTTTTTTTAAAAAAAAACCAAGAGAGTATTAGGAATGGCTTCAGAATTAACTGGCCTAAATCCTGGAGGGTCCGAGAAGAATGGAGGAAAATCTGTTCTAGGAAAAATGCTACCTTTGAAAGGATGGATAAAAATTAGATGGAAGTATTGCATAACACCGCTTTTCATATGACATGCGTATTTAAATTTAATTCTGATTCTACTTATTATTTGGATTGATCTTTCTTTCGGTATCGTTTTTTTAAATTAATTTATCAGAAAAAGATTTTTTGCCTTTAAGGTTGAAGAATTTGAAAGAGTATGGTGAATTTTGGTAACATAAATGATGATAGTCTATAAAGCTTGGTAAGCGCAAACAGAAATATATACTATTTTCCACAGCAAGAAAAAAAGTAGAGATGGTCAAACCGATTGCTTTATTTAAAGAACAGAACACATCTAATTTTGTTTTCATTTGGAAACCACTTCTGGATTTTGTGCTTGTGATGGGATTGATTTCTCTTTCAAAGCAAAGGGGCCGGGTTCCCCAGGTACCCACAGGGGTAGGAGCGGTGCTATAAAATCTATTTCTTTTTTATTACAGGTAGTCCTCATTTAGTGACTGCTCATAGTTATTTTGGTAAAGAAAAAGTAACCTTTTGACCAGTCAGTCCTTGCATTTATGATCCTTGCAAGTCTGTAAAGGAAAGGAAAGTTGAAGTAAGGTCATAAGCCCAGTCATTGTTTCAAATAGTGACTGCTTTGCTTAATTATACTGCCGGTCACAATTGTGGTCACAAAACAAGGAGTTCCTGTAATATATCATTTGTTTTGTTTTGTTTTTACTTTCCAGTAAGGCTAAAGGACTCTGGATCCCTAGCTCACACATGAGGATTAATTAGGGGGAGGACACAAGGAGTCCTCTTCTAGTAGACAAGTTATGACAACACTAAGGAGCTAGGGTGTGTAGACCCAGAAGAGAAGGGTGACTGAGGCCCCTACAAGTCTAGCTCTGTGGGTACAACAGGGGTGAAATTCAACCACCTTGGCCCACCTTGGCAGAGGTGGTAGGGAAGATGTGAATTGGTAAAAAATCCCCCCGGTTGCTCCTGGTTGCTATTACTATTATATTAAGCCACAGAGCTGATAGGGAAAATTTTTGAATTTCACCCCTGGGGTACAGTCATTATTGAGCCTGAACATGCATTAGATTAATGCCTTCCTCAACTTTATTTTAACAGATCAAAATTGCCCCAACTACTCTGATTTATGAATCAAGATTTTCTTTTTTTGAAATTCATATGCTTTTTATTTATGGTTCAAATTAAATTACATTGTAAACATTCAAGAGCATTTTTCAATAATCGTCAGGAGTTGTATAACAGATCCAACTCCTTAGATAAAGTACAGGCAAGAAACTCTTGCAAATTGCTTCTTCAAGGAATCTAATGAATCCAAGAAGGGTTAAAAAATAAAACATACATACTTGACCTCTTCCCACATTGGATGCATTGGATGTTTCTTTTTAAAATTTCCCTACTTTTTTTAAAAAAGGACGCCGTCCAGAGTCATATGGATTCAGGCAGCCTCTAAATTTTATTAAATTGCATTAAATAAATAAATCTCTTACAACCAGGTGGAGTCTAAGTACAATGTGAAGAAGAGTAAATATGGGTGTGTGGCATATGGGAGAGTTACATATTTATTGATTTAAAAGATTTGTATAGCCGCCCATCTTCTAACCAATTCTGAGTGGCTCTCCATCAAAAGTTAAAGCCACATGTAAAACCATATTAAAGCTATAAAACTAAACACACTGAAATATTAAAAACAACAAAAACCTGGTGCCAAGTCAAACTTCTAATGTGCAGTCATTCAATCTTATCCCAGTGCTTAGGAGAAAAGCCAAGTCTTCAAAACCTAATGGAAGGCTAGGAGGATAGAAACCTGATGAACCTCAGGGGGTAGAGTATTCCATAGGTTAGGGGCTGCCACGGAAAAGGTACATTTCTTAATTCCCATCAGATGGTAATATTTCGGGGAAGGACCTAGGAATGTGCCACCCTACCTAGCACCTTGAGTTGCCTGTGGAAAGAAAGTGGAAGCCAGTGTAGCTTGCACAAAAAGGGTTACTTAGGCAAAACTAGGGGTAGCCATTATTGTGTGTGTTGCTTCATGCTGGACCAGCTGAAGTTGCTCGATGGTCTTCAAGGGTAGCTCCATATAGAGTGTACTGCAGTAATCCAAATGGGAATTGACCAAGGCACGAATGACCATGAGCAAAGCCTTCTGGTCCAGGAAAGGATGCAATTGATGCACTAGACATATCTGTGCAAAAGCCTCCGTAGCCATGGCTGCTGCCTGCTCTATTTCTAATTCACTTGTCACGCTGCCATACCAGTTGACTTCCATGCCAAAACTCCCATGTGCAAAAGGAGGAGATGGGGATGGTAATAAGGATCTGCAGTGTATTTTGGAACATACTGTATGTCAGAGAGGACTGTGTACCACTTTGGATTCAAAGGCAAAAAGTTGTTGGGAAATCTCAAGAAAAGGCATATTTATTTAAGGAATTGCAGAGAGGTAATATATTTGTGTCCCTATGACCTCTGAAATGCATTTCACCTTTAGATCCAATAGGCTAAAAAGTATAATAGTTAACAAATTGTAAAACACAGGTTCACCACCTTTTTTGCCCTCCAGATGTGTAAGGCTGAAACCAGGACATGAATTGCAGTTTCAATGTATTTGGCAGGGGAAGCCTTTTTTTTTTTTTTTTGAAGGGAATTCATTATTTTTTGAAGGGAATTCATTATTTAGAATTCATTCATGCCAATTTCTCCAGGAACATACTTAAAGATGTTCAGTCAAAACATGTATCAGAGTTATCAGGACTTATTTTCTTTGCTCGGATTTGTTGCAGCACATCAACAAAAGTCCATTACAACACATGCTGCATTTTTGCAATCAATACAATTGATTAGGGCAAATTAAGGGAAGTCTGGGCAGGAACAAATTGTAAAAGAAATATAAATTGTTTTGCTGATCTCAGTGTCACGGTTAGCATTTGAAGATGAATAGTTTTCATTGTTTAAAAATTCTGGAACAGCTTTTTAACGCTATTAGCACTAGTATTTACACTTATATACTGCTCCAAAGTGTTTTACAGCACTCCCTGAGTGGTTTACAATGTTAGCATATTGCCCCCAATGATCTGGGTCCTCGTTTAATGACCTCAGAAGATGGAAGGTTGAGTCAACCTTGAGCCGGTTAGGATCGAACTCCTGACAGTGGGCAGAGTTAGGCTGCAATACTGCATTCTAACCACTGCACCACCACTCACTATTGCTAGTGAAAGGACTGGCTTCTAACCTATTGCTAATAAATTTCATAGGTATCTCCAAAACAGAGTCACTTTTCAAATCTAAGGTTAGCAGTGACCCTTATAAACTGGTTTGTGATTTTCCACCTGAGATATAATCTTGTCTTCCTTGGAGGTTCCTTTCTATCCTCCCTGCTAGTGAGTTGGAAGATTCTTCAGCCCAGACATACCTGAATGGCCAAAACCAACCGGATGAGGTCCACTACCACCTCTTCATTGGCCAGTTCAATGCTGATGAGTGCCAGTAGACTGTAGACAGCCTCATAGTGAGTACGACCATTATTGTCTTCCTTGCAAGTGAAATACATGTGTCGATACAGCTGCTGGGAGTGCTGTGAACAAATACAATATCGCTTTTTATGAGGAGGTTGCCATTTCATTGAAGTCAATGCTTTTATATTACTGATCAACAAGATACGTTTTTGCATATTTATCATATACTGCTAGCGACTACAACCAATCAACCCCTATTTATTTTTTTTTAGAATAGAATAGAATTATTTTATTGGCCAAGTGTGATTGGACACACAAGGAATTTGTCTTGGGGTAAATGCTCTCAGTGTACACAAAAGAAAAGATACATTCGTCAAGAATCGAGAATCGTTAGGTACAACACTTAACGAAGTGTTTGGCAAGTCCTCAATACCTTTTTCATGAAGACAGTATCTTGACGTGAACATTTGTCCACTTTCAGCTTCAGGATGGAGATATCACTGATAGTGCTGTGCAGAAACAAAAATGATAAAATTAAACAGGTTTGTGTACATGGAAGCAGGCCATAACAAAGGAAGATTGTCCATCTTCCTCCTTTTTAGCAACTCATAGGATATTTCAAGGAGCGGTGGAATTACATTTTTATGTATAATTTTTTCATCAAAGAAAATTTAACCAGAATAGGAACAATATAAATTTTGAAAGATAAAAGGATGAACCGTAGTTATTAAAAGTAAATAAAGTACTAAAAGTAAGAAAAGTAGTTACTGAAAAAAAGAAGAAAGAAATAGAGAAATGAAAGGAATAGAATGAAAAACTTATAAAGAAGTAGCTTCCAGTCTCCTTAATGTGAAAATTCATTTATATTTTACCTTCTCTAATGCTACTTCATTTTTTTTTTCTTTACATAATCTACCCTTTCTAATCATGAATGGTAAAATTACAGCTTTTATCAATTTATCAAAACCGTCAGCAATCAATTTTTATCAATTTATCAAAACTGTTATCAATCAAAGAAAATTTCCAGGAAATTATATCATAAACCTTGTGAAGGAAGGGTACGTATATTTCAAAATAAGTCATAGCCTAAATCCTTCACAAATTTTAATTCAGAACAACAACTGCAAAACAGTTCTGATCAATAGGTAACTGGGATAAATATGTCTGGTGCTCTCCACACCATCATCATCATGTAAGACAACCTGGAAGAATGACAGCATGTAGTCACAATGTTGTTATGTTTATTAATGCGATTACCAATTGACAGCATTGTTCACTTGGCCAATCATGATGAAAAAGCATTCAAGGGAAATTCTACCACTGAGCAATATTAGAGGAAAAGAAAAAAACCTTCGAGTATAAATATTCTTTCCATATATTTCTACTCTTTCTGATACAGCTGCATTTAATCTGTGCATTCAGAATTGCTGAATGAAACTTTGGTTCAAATAAATGCCATGATCATTAGACTTCCTGGAAGGCCATTACAACAGCGAACAGGAAAACATGTAGTTTCTACTTAGGAAGACAGAAGAAGAGCAATATGTATTCACATGGTTTGTAGCAAAAATATCTATAATACTTTCCCATCTCATATAACACCTCCTCTCTAGCACAAGAAAAAAATGGACTGCAAACCTGATTGTCTGGAATTTGTGCTTATTCCCATGGCGGTCAATGAAGCTGATGAGAATCTGCAGAACAAAAAGGCGAATCTCTGCATCCTCCATTAATGTAGCTGATAAGAGTCTGTCCAGGAAGGAGCTGGGAAGGGCTGTGAGCATGTTACTGCACTGGAAACCAGTGGAAACCTGCAGGTTCCATAGAGAGTCTCTCCATTAATCAACACTCAGCAGTTTGTTTGCAATGCACGCAACAATAATGACAGCTAGAGCAGCCAAGATATTGCTAAAACAACATTCTCCCATTCTTCCTGATTTCTTTTTCAAAGTCTTAATTTTTTAGATTTAATTTGTGCTTCAGAGATATAGTGGTTGATTTCACATGTTAAATCTAGGTTAAAATGGCATGGGTTGATTTGTAGTTCAGCATGCAGGATAGAAGTGGTAGGCACAGCAAGTCGTAGAAATACAGCAACTGCCTTCTGTTAACCAGAGTTTAGTTTTTATTGTGTTATTAGACAAGCCATGACTCTTTGGGTCATTGTTTCAGTGATATTTCCTTACTAGATTCCTCGATGCCTTCAACAATGGCAGAGCTTCTAATGTACTGGAAACATTCTTTAAAATTCAGGGAGATAATTCAGAGATGTATTGGAAGTACCTCATGCTGAACTGGGTAGCAGTCAAACATCAAGAATTGACCACAGTAATTATTTTATGACATTTTGTACTATGCTATAAAATGCTTTATGATGATTCTTATGCCATAAGTATTGTATAAAACCCCTGAAATTTCAATTGCATGGGAGTCAGAGGTCCTGGATTTTGGACTTATTCAGTAAGTTAGCTCATTTGAGGTTCCTTGGTTCAAAAGGTTTTGTCCCATGATGCACCGTTTTGCCCAGTTAAAGGTTACAGACACATGAATTTTAGTAGGCCAAAAGGTACATTATTTCCTACACAAATGCGGTATCTATTTTTCTCTGCAAACCTCACATGAAAATGAAACGTCTCTTTCACATACCTGTAGGAGAGATTTTAGCAACATGATCTGCGTCAATCGATTCCTGTTCTCCCTAAAAAAAAAGATTTAAAAAAGATAAACACTCAAGATTGAAGCTGCATGGAAAAAAGACAGCCTACAAAAGTAAAGGCCAACCAAAATTAGGACAAGATAAATGAGAAAATCATCAGCTGGGAATGAAATTGTGTATGAAACATAACCAAAAAGACATAACCTTTTATAAGGATGTATCATTAGGCAGCAAAATAACATTCCTCCAGCCACAGGGTGGGGAAAATCTGAACCTTGCTGCGGTTATGTGGGTGAAGCAAGCAGACGGAGGAAAGGGTCACCAAAGCAGATGTGCTAATGGGAGTGGAGTATGGGGAGGAATGCTGTCATACCAACTGGTCCTTCCCACCAATTTCAATGTTTTGAAAGAACAGGGAGTTTGTACCCTTGATTTCCAGCAGTTCTAGACTAGAGTTTCCTCTAACTCCATGGGTTATAGAAAAGGGGATGTGGGAACGACAGATTGCCTATCATACAGCAAAACATTCTAATAGTTATTGCTACAACTTCTCTCATGTCATATACCTGTGCAAAAAGATTATTACTGCTTCTTCTGACCAATTGTCTATGACCCATTGCCAATTCTTCTTCAACTAATTGCTTTTTACATTATTGAGTAATAGAATCATAAGCACTATGGATAAATTCTGAAAAAGTTAATATTGGTCAGAATCATTTCCCTTACCCTTCCCTCTGCAACCCAACCCCAAGAAAGAAAAACATCTTGACCTAAAGAGCCAGAATGTTCTAATTGGATGGATAAACTATTCACAACATTGATTTCTAATGTGCCAGTAGATATGGGACAAACATTCTACTATGAACTGGCATATCTAAACCAGCTTTTTCATCAAGCTATTCCCACACGAATCTCTTTCAACATCTCCATGTAAGAATCTATTTAGAAATGAGTTGATGCTTACTGTATTTTTTAATGTTTCCTATTCCCCAACCCCAAAGAATTCACAATTCTCTGTCAAGACACATTACACAGAAAGGTGGCCTATGATTAGCCAATAACAGAAATAACTCTTCTGGTCAAAAATTAAATATTTATTTAGGGTTGGAAGATGCAATACTTAATTAACTTTGGTTTAATCCCAGCAATCCAAGCCTGGATAGTAGAATAGACCTGGTTAATAATGATATGGGAAACTATCAAAAAATGCCAGGATTATAGAGTAGACAGGAAAATTGAAAACAATTTTAGAAGAGGGCAAAGATGACCTCTTTCCATATTGCTGCCAAGACAACTATTTGGACATACTGATACATTAGTCAGGAGACAAGTTCAAATTGAAGGAGTCTTTACTTTTATTAGTCTTGTGGGAAATAATCAACAAATGTCCAATAATAATAATCAACTCTCCTGTAATCAATTATCTTCTGCATGTCAGTGCCCACAAGTAGATCAATAATAGCAAGAGCAGCAATAGTTAACTCATCATGCTAACTGTAAAGCCACTCACGTCCCCATAAACCTCCAATACCATCTATCTATACCACTTGCTAGAATGATCTTCCTAAATTCATTTACCCTCTTTACACTGCTTATGACAGCTTTCCAGGTTGTTAAGCAGAACTGATTCCTAGTTTTTGACTTAAATGATATTGACAATCTCTGAATCTGGCCACTGAATTTTCTAGGCAAAATTCCTGCTCTGTTGACTGAATATTAAGTTATCTTCTTCAGAAAATGTTAATAGACATTAATAATCCTGTCTGGGGTGACACAAGAGTAAAGAAAATTGTGTTTTGGCTTAAGATCCAATTAATGGATAGTTCTATGTTTGGCTTATATCCCTTTCTGACTACAATAGAAATTATATAACTTATCATTGTTTCATATTTAGAGAAAGCTAACAAGGATTCATATCAATGTTTCTCAGCCTTGGTCACTTGAAGATGTGAGAGCTTCAACTCAGCAAGGATGGCTGGGGAATTCTGGGAATTGAAATCCAAAAATCTTCATGTGGCCAAGATTGAGAAATGCTGATCTATATGGACTATTGATGAGGTATTGACATCAAGGAGCATCCAGTTATATGAACTAGAAGAGTTAGAGCTAGAAATAAATTCCCTTCCTCAGAAGCCCTCTATTTTTTGATAATCTGATGTAGCCTAGCAGAACTATAGATTCCACAACTCAGAAACAAAATTACTTTTAATAAAAAAATTCCAGATCTTTCAGTGTTGTGGAAAAAAAATACTTTTAAACAGTTCCTTCAAAACTGTGCACTTCCAACTTCTATTTTCTATGTTGCTGCCTTTTTAAAACAGGTGTCTTTAAGTTAAACATGTTGGGTACAGATTATGGGAGTTTAGAAAACATCTTGTATATAAAAATTTTTTCTTGAAATATACATATTTCCTGGCACTTTTCTGTTCAAATAAAGAATTACATAAATAGAGAAACATGAAACATGACTTAGAAATTAATGAGTGACTACTTGGATTACATGTGATGAACAAGGAATTCATTGACAACAATGAAGATGGACAAGGAATTCTGAGATTCTTTGAACAAAATTGTATGCCCTTTAAGACTAAAATATCATCCCATTCAATTTTTGCATTGTGACACTTAAGATGGCAAATTATTATTTAAAAAAATCTTATTTAAATGATCTTGAAAGGAAGAGGAAAAAAAGATAGGAGGATGAAAGTAAAACAACTTGCCCCAAATTGACATCCCCTACAGCAGGGCTGTCAAACTCCTGGCCTGTGGGCCGGATGAATCACGCACTGGCCACGGCCACGCCTGGTTTAGCGAAGGGAAAAAAGTCCCAATACGTCATGTGACGCCACCATGACAATGCAAGTTTGACACCCCTGCCCTACAGTGTTTAATAATACATCTATAGCTATTAAATAGCTCAGTCAATCGCAGTGTGATAATAATGGAATCATAATCCAATATACGTAGAGGGTTCCAAGCTGGGGAAGTCTAGATTGAGGGAAAGGAAATCAAAAGAGAGGAGGAAAAACGAAAAAGAAGGGGGAAAAAAAAGGAGTGAAAAAGAGTGTTGTCCTCACCCAGCTTTGCCCATGTCTACAGGGTGATGCAGAGAAGGAAGCGGAACTTTGCTCATGATAAACAGCATGACCTCCGACCTCTGATAGGTGGGCAGAGTGCTGGCAAAAGAACCTGGGAAAAGACAGAGCAGGAAAAGCATGCAAGATAGTCTAGTAGGGGTGAGGAAAAGGCACAGAGCTGGTGTGGGGACCCAATACAGAAAGGACCAAAAAAAATAAAAATAAATCACCGGCAAGAAAGTATAGATTTTCACCAGGATTTTCTTACCGCCAGGGAAAACCCCCTCCTTATCCTATCGGAAGGAGAAGCCCACAAACCAGATGCCCAAGGAAAAGAGATCAGGTCCTTCTAGGAGTTGCTGCGGAGATACTACTTTCAATTCTTGCTTGGCCGCTATATGAATGTAATGCTGGATGGACAGCAGAGAGCCATACAATGCTGGTTCTTTGGACTGACCTGGATTGCCGGGCTCTTCGTTTTTTAAACGGCTCTTTTCTTGAACTGTGTTTTGTTTAGCAATAAAGACGCAGCAGAAAAATTAAGGCAATCGACTTTTCAACGATAAAGTGCTCTTTTACTAAAACACTTTAATTTATTAATTAAACACACCTCTCAATGGTTTAATTGTACAGGTAGTCCTCGACTTAACAACAGTTTATTTCATGGCCGTTCGAAGTCACAACAGCACTGAAAAAAGCGACTTAGGAACATTGTTTCACACTTATGACCATTGCAGCACCCTCATGGTCATGTGATTTACATTCGGATGTTTGACAACTGACTCACACGTATGAAGGTTGTAGTCAGGGGTGGGATTCAAATGTTTTAACAACCGGTTCTGTGGGCGTGGTTAGATGGGCGTAGCTAGGTGGGCGTAGCTAGGTGGTCATGGCCATGGCTTCTTTTTTTTTTGCAGCAACTGCCCCCCCCCAATTTTTTGGGCCTTCTGGGCCTCAGGGAAGCCTCCTTGTGGGGGGGGGGATTTTTGCTCCCAGAAGGCTTCCCTGGGGCCCAGGAAGGAAAAAAACGGAGATGGGAGAGGCACACAGTACCCCCCACACTTCATTTTGGGGCCTCCTGGACCTCAGGGAAGCCTCCGGGGGGGGACTTTTACTCCCAGAAGGCTTCCCTGGGGCCCAGGAAGGCAGCCCCTCCTACATTTTTTGCCTTCCTGGGCGAAATAGTAAGACAGAGGGGAATCCCGGCACAGCTGATAGTAGGAACAGCTGATTGTCGGAAGGGGGGGGGAGAAATACCTTAAGGAGTGACTGGGCAGGCAAGAACGCAGTCAGCGATGTCGAGCATGTACGTGATGTTGCACATGTGTGATAAGGACTGACTGGGCGGGGAGAGAAGGGCAGAGAGGGTCAGGGCCAGCCAGGGGCACGATTTGCTGGTTCTCCGAACTGCGTAGAATCATAACAACCAGTTCTATAGAACCGGTCCGAGCCAGTAGAATCCCACCTCTGGTTGTAGCGTCCCAAGGTCACGCGATCCCCTCCTGCAACCTTCTGACAAGCAAAATCGATGGGGAAACCAGATTCCCTTAACAACCATGTCACTAATTTAACAACTGCAATGATTCACTCAACAAATGTGGCAAGGAAAGCCGTAAAATGGGGGCACAACTCACTTAAAAATTTCTCACTTAGCAACATAAATTTTGGGCTTAATTGTGGTCGTAAGCTGAGGACTACCAGTATGAGTATGTATGTATATACTGGTACACATATACATACAAATGTGTGTATTTTTCAGGAAGAAGATAGAGTGAAGGAAACTGAGTGTGAAAAATAAGAGACTGGGACCAATTCTGAAATGGTTCCAGATTTTTCTGCACTCTCTTTTTTAATGAGTCGAGCCTGATGGGCTAGATCAGGGCTGTCAAACTCCCGGCCTGTGGACTGGATGCGTCACCTACTGGCCACACACAAGCCCGGTTTAGCAAAGGGGGGGGGGAAGTCCTGATATGTCACGTGACGCCGACATGGCAACATGAGTTTGATACCCCTGGGCTAGATGTAAAACTGTGAGGAACTGGTTGAGGTAAGTTAGATCAGACTCTTGGGCAGGATGAATAGGATGCATGGTTAACCTGAAGAATATTAAAGGGCTGAATATTGAGACAGCTTCGAACCTCTCTATCCCCCAAAGAACTGCCTGCTTATAACCCCCCAACCTTCAGGAAACTATTAGAACAGTTCCTTCTTCTCCTTCTCTCTCTGGCAGGTGTTCAGAGATTCCCAAGTCTCTTGCGGCCTCTGCTGGCCATGCAGTGCATAAAAGTGAAGTGTAAAAAAAAAAATATTACCACTTGCTTTCTTTCTAGATTTTAATGTGAGGACACCTATCACATTTGTTACTTAGGACTTAGTGGGAGCTACAGAGCAGCCTTAGAATAGTTTTTAATATGCTCAGTGTTAGAACCAACAGAAAAAGAGCACTATTATAAACAAGCGTGGGGCCCTTTCCCCTCAGTACTAAGAGAGCTGTTCCAATATTGACTCAGCCTTCCATACTTCCACGGTCGGTAAAATGAGAACCCAGATCGTTGGGGGCAATATACTGGCTTCGTACACTGCTTAGGGAAGGCTGTAAAGCACTATGAAACAATATACAAGTCTTAGTGCCATTGCTATTTCCATACCACAAAGATCAGGGAATGCAGGCATTATGGTTTCGTAAGTACCAATCTTCTAAATCTTGTCTAGTACCCATCGTTAAAAGTAGATATGGACGGGTACGTATGGTCCACCAAATATTGCTGTTGTTGTTTCATCAATGACATTTGCTGGGGTTGACAGTAGATACAGTTCTGCAACATTTGGAAGGCCACAAATTTACCCTCCCTTAGCTTTGCCACGACGCAAGAATGAAGGGGGAGGGTTGTAAGCAGCTTCATCAAGTAATCCTTCCACTTAAAAAGTATGATTGACAATGGAAGGTGGGACTGTCATATCAAAGAAAATACATTATTGGCAGAATTGACCTCGCTTGTATGGATTAAAAACTAAGTTTAGCACAGCATTGAAATTAGTTCAGAGCTCTCACTCCCAACTCCAAAGCAATGTTTTCCCTTGTGCTGTGGGAGTCACACCATTTTTGTATTAAAACCACATCAAATTGCTGCTTTAGTATGCGGCATGCAAAGCACGGCCCAGAGAACCATATATGTTCCATACAAAGACCCTATTAAAAATGAAAAGAGAAAGGTAGGTCCTTACCTTCCCCACCAATCTCAAGGCCAGTGGACTGGGCCCAAAAGTTCTGGACTATCTAAGGGTGAAAAAAATCTAAAAAAAAAATACAGAACTTGCCATTGCTTTTCCCCCCCCTCTTTAACTAAAACTCAACTAAGTATTATTGGTGACATCATTTGTGCCCTAGGTTCCCCTTGGAGTTTTATCTTGGAAGGCAGTAAGAACATTCAGACTGAATGTTCCTTGCTTCCAGATCAAACAAACTGCTCTAGAACTGTTTAAATGTCTATTTCTTGTAAAGGTAGCAGAGTTTCATGTGCCATTTCATGCAAATTTCAAGGAATGGTCTTTGTCTGGCAGAAAGTTCTAGCACAAAACCTGGACTAAGCATGTCATCTTAGATACAGTTCATCCTAGACTCATTTAGCCCAGAAAAGTTTGTTTAGATTTACAACAATTACAACAATTTTGAGAAGCCCAATGTCTTCCCCAAGTTGGGCTTCTCAAAATCCTTTTAACTGGAGATGCTGGCTGGGGAATTCTGAGAGATGAAGTCCATATATCTTAAAATGACTAAGGTTGAGAAATACAGTTAGCCCTAAAAAATCCCAAGAGATTATACTGAGTTGTGAGCCATGCAAAAACACAGCGTTTATCCAAATAACAGCCCTACACCCTTTCTTAGAAAGATACTGATTCCACTGCAAGACTAGAACAGTCCCTTTGGGGCTTTAAATGGCTCGTCATGGTTTTTCATTATTTTAATATGGAATTTACTTGGTTTCTGAAGGTACAGGCTGATTGTTTCAAACTGTTTTTTATTGCTAATTATTACTGTGTCGTGAGCAATCAAGGAGGAGGAAAAGGGCTGACTTAATTTTTTTAAAGTAGCTAAACAGAGGCAAATCTAATAAAGCAGTTCACATAGCACAAAAGATTGCAGACTCGACTCTAATTCAGAATTTCTCAATCACGACCAAAGGCCATCCTGTCTGGGGCTAATGAGAGTTAAGGAAAACAATTCTAATTCAACTAAATGACAAGATAAAGAATTAAAGAGGAGTCTAATGAAGGTTCAAGTTTTGCTGTAATGAGAAAAATCAACAGTAGTGAAGGAGTTTGATTAAAAACCTAGATAGATTTGTTTTTCTGAGAATGCTTATAGAAAAATTTGTGCATTTATGCCTCTCTTCCAACACTAAACACACATAACTGACAGATCTGTACTTATTAATAAAAGATGGAACTTTCACATCTGAGCTGTGCTTTGCCAAAATTATACAGTGGAAGGGATCTGTTGAGATTGGTTGAGTTTGGGAGACAATTAATTATATGTAGTTACTAGTTTCCTGTAAATAAACATATAGAAGAATCTGAAATACCAGATTAAAGTACAGGTTTGATGTACTGGCAGTAGTGGTGATCAATCATAACTTTCATCCTTTACAAATAAACAAACAAACAATCCAACAATCCAACAAACAAACAAGCTTCTAGGCTCATGATGTTTGAGAAGCTTCAGAAGAAATCCAGGATCTTAGGTGTTTTGGTGAATACAAGTTCACCATACTGTATGTTTTTCAATCCCTTCTCTCTGAATCAAAGCAAGACATGCAGCATTCAAGAAAAAATTACTGAGATGCTGTTTCTATTTTCCTATCATTGCCTCTTCGCTAAATTACTAAAAAAAATAAAAGAGTTGGCAGGGTTCATTTAAATTTACAAGACTAATGGAAACCTTTGATGGGGAAAAAAGCATTTGCAGTGCTAGATAAAACAAATCGTCCTGTCTTTCCAGTTTCTGAGCAAAAATGGCCCAAAAGCTTAGGGCTACTTAGCATACCTGTGGTCTTGATTATGGCCTCTTGGAACATTCTTTCTTCATGCTCCTTAATGATCTTGGTGCCACCAGCAATGGCACAATCATAGCTACCCGTCAAGGCATAATCGATACTCAGCCGCAGCTGCCTTAGAAGGGTATTGAACACCTCCAGCACAGTTGGTCCTAGAAGCAACGCACAACGTATCTTTGGAAGAAAGAACATTTCCGAGTTTCTGTGCATACTGACTCCAATGCAACAGAACAAAACGTTACAGGCATATTGGATCCCAACAAAAAGAGGATGTTTCTTGCCTAAGGATCTGAATACATCTATATTCCAATTGAACTATCCAGGGTATTTTGATGCAAAAATGTAAATTCCTGGACAGAGTTGATGTTCTCCTTCTAGTTCTCCAATCTTGGCACTTTCACTTATGTTGCCCTATAAATCCCATCACTGTTTTAAAAGGTCCCTATTCTTAAGTAATATGTACTTATTTTCATCTTAAAAATCTAGTTCCTCCATCAGACTGCTTTTACAAGTCTAGTTTTTGGCTACTCTGAAATATCTCCCAAAGAACAATTCTTGATCAATCTTTTTAACTGATCCATCTAGGCTTCTGTTTCCAAATAGGTTGATCCGTACATTAACTATCCTTTTGGGAAATTCAGTTTTTGGAATTTAAGAACTTTTGATTCTTGAAGCGATAAACCTTTTGAAGGTCATTCAGGTGCTTACCAACAGATCCAGAGGCTGCAATGATGGCTGCTTCTGAGAGGACCTCAACTATCCCTGCCCGCACAGTGGCAGCACTTTTGCTGTTGGCATCCAAATGGCTCAGGAGCTGCTGAATCACCAAATGCGAATGCTGTGGCTAGAAAAATAAAAGATAGAGCAGATCCGGAAATAACACTATGAACTCTAAACACTGTAAGAGCAATTTGAGAGATTAACTTTTGGAAGCCAAAAATAAGGGTGCTGAAGTCTTCACGCTCAACATTAGGTAGCAAATATCTCCCTTCTCTCCCTCCCAGGTTAGAATACTTCGCTATTTAATGAGAACAAAAGACCTGTGGTTACAATACCAATGCCAATTGCAGGATATGCACGGAAAGTTCATGTTGAATAACTTTTCCTCCTCCTTTGGCTTGGATGCAGAAAAGGTTTACGTGCCTGAATCAGTATATACATACAGCCTTTTGTCATACCACTTGAACATGGAGGGATATGTGGTCATAGTGCATGATTGGATTAGTTCATGTATCTCATAGTTCATTTTTTTGAACCTAAAAAGTATATGAGAACATTTAAGTCTCATTAAGGAAACAGATTCCATAGTGAATCATGAAAGCTGAACACTTTTTGATTCACCCAGATTGCACTTGTTGTATGAGCTGCATTGGCTCTTAGTTTCCTTCTGGGTGCAATTCAATATGGTAGTTATCATTTTTTAAAAACTACATGGCATGGAGCCAGGTTATTTGCAGAACCGTTTCTCCCTAAAGCATCTGCTCTTCCTATCAGATTGGATAGGTAACAATTTTTCAATGGACAAAACTTGCCTGAAATGCTGCCAAGTAGTGGGAACTTGGAAGTATACATTTGTAGTGGCTGCTGTTCCTTTATGGAACACCCTCACCCCATGATCTGATAGGTGCCCAACCTTTCAGCCTTCTGGAAGGTCATTAAGACCTGGCTTTCTATCCAGACACTAGGGTAGAGTGGAGGTCTTGGGTTAGTTGTTGGGGCATCTCAAGGGGATGAACAAGGCACTGGGTGTTGGTTGTGTTTTCAAGGATTTTTTAAAAAATAGTTCTGGAATTTTATAGTTGTTGTGAGCCATCCAGAGTTGTCTTTTAAAATAGGTGGTCATATCAATCTTAGAAAAAGAAAGAAAGAAAGAAAGAAAGAAAGAAAGAAAGAAAGAAAGAAAGAAAGAAAGAAAGAAAGAAAGAAAGAAAGAAAGAAAGAAAGAAAGAAAGAAAGA
>NW_020769388.1:4298360-4355007 GCF_900518735.1 Pseudonaja textilis | reverse complement strand
AGAAAGAAAGAAAGAAAGAAAGAAAGAAAGAAAGAAAGAAAGAAAGAGTTGTTTCTACTATGGGTCACACAAAGTTTGGTGTAGTGATTAAAGTGTTGGCCTAGAAACCAGGAGATGGAGAATTCTATCCCATCAAAGCTGGTTCAGTGTCTTTTGGGCCAGTCATTCTCTCTCAATCCAACCCACCTCAAAACATTGCTACTGTGGAGAAAATATTAAGAGAAAAGAGAAGGGAATGTTATGTATGTGAGCACATTAGAATTATTTTCAAATAATAAAGACAGGATAAAAATCAATCAATCAATCAAATAAATAGAATTTAGTTTGCTGGAGTTTATGACCCATCAAGGAAGATTCTGCTCTGAAGTTTAAGTTCATGTCACTTCACCTGGCTGTTGCTGAGGCAGAAACTAAACTTCCTTATACTGTAGGAATAGAAAAATAGAAATGCCCTCTTAATGCAGATCTCACCTGAATGGAGTACATGATGATCTTAAAGCAACGGATTGCAAAGGTATTTGGTTCCCAAAGAGAGTGGTTATCTAAGTGGCTTTTGGGAAATAAGAAGGAAAAAAGAGATACAAATTTAGCAGACTTGATGTAATTGACTAGTCATCTAAATTAGAAAGACATTTCAAAGATCAACAACTTTAAATTAGCAAATGAAACCAAACCTAGCTGTTTTTTTACAATGTAAAAAAAGCCTCTCTTCTATGAAGACAACTTAGAATTTAGCATGTTAAGCCAATAATTGCCGTAGGCCAGTCTGCCTTGGGATCACAGGCAGTTATTTTAATGAAGAAGTTTAAGCTGGAGCCGATTGTGGCTCCAGCTTAAATTTGGTTAGAACCAAAGTTGATTCTAATTAAAGGTCCATTATTTTTCTCACTACAGGGACCACCCAGATGTTTCTGGAGAATGAGTCCACAAGTAGACAATGAAAGACAGTTGACATCCTAAATCATGACCTGGATGAACAAACAATAGGGTCAATCCAGAAAACTATATTATTGGTTTTTTAGTGTTCCCCAAGGTTGGTTGTTTTTTTTGCAAATGTTTCAATCTAAGGCTAAGTTGATGCTGCTCCCTGCGTACCTGGGTGAATTCCTAGAGAATTCCTGAAAACCTGGCATTTTGATGAATCAGCAATCAATAGATAAAGATCATTCTTATCTACATACTATTAAAAACATACACATGAAAGTCAAAGAAAAAAACAAACAGCTGAAATCACATTCTTCCTAGCTATCAACATCCTGATAAATAGGAATAGTTACCAGATAAACAGGCACGGAAGAAAGAATATATGCAGTTCTTGACTTACAACCATTTGTTAAGTGTTAACCATCTGTACAAAGTTACAATGACACTAAAAGAACAAATTTTGCCACCAGTTCTTGCACTTATGATGGTCACAGCATCCCTACTATCATGTGATCAAAATTCAGGTGCTTGGCAACCAGCATGTATTTATGGTTGCAGCATCACTCTTGGGTTATGTGATCACCATTTGTGACCTACCCAACTGGCTTCTGATAAGCAGCGTCAATGGGGGAAACCAGATTTGCTTAACAGCCGCATGATTCACTTAACAACTGAAGTGAGTTGCTTAACAACTGTGACAAAAAGGGTCTTAAAATTGGATAATGCTCACTTAATTACTGCTTTGCTTAGCAACGGAAATTCTGGTCCCAGTTATGATTGTTAAGGTCGAGGATTACCTATATCTTGATCAGGGGTGGGATGCTACCAGTTCTGCCTAGCCCTATAGAACCGGTAGCTCTGAAGAGCAGCAGACACAGAACTGGTTCTGTGTCTGTTGCTGTTTGGCTTACCCACCCACCCGGGTTCTTACTTGTCCTTTATTTCTTGCTTTTTCAACCTCAGCTGCTTTGCGCAGCACAGCTGAGGTTGAAAAAGCAGGAAAAAAGAGGTTTTTCAAATGCTGCGCATTCGCATGCAGCATTTACCAGCTGTCCGGGCGGCACAGCTTATGGTGTATTACACGCACGCACAGCAAAACGTAATCCCCAAACTGGCAGTAACACCAGTTGAATCCCACCCCTGAATGTGATCATTCTCAGGATATATTGGGTAGTGTATGTGTGTCTGGAAGAAGGCCTTTTTAATAGCCACCCAACCCTATGGAGCAGTTAAGATCCCTGAGGTCTTACATTTTAGGGAAGTTTTTCACTGAGTTTTTGAGGCACTGTATCTATCCCCAGTAAGGTTGCTGCTAATTATTCTGCTTGATATTAGATTTTTAAAATTAGTTTTATGCCAATTATGTTTACTATTTGTGATGTCTGCAATTTTATAAGTTGTGACCCTTCTGGAATCTTAGACTGGGGAGGTATATAAATGAAACAGTGAGTGACCGAGAAAATTCATTCAGCGGAGCTTATTTTACTTTATTGTACTATTTTAGTTTGGTTGATCTAGAAATAGGAGCCTTTGGGTCAGAACAGCCCCAGTGCTAGAACAACCCTGAAGCTAACCTGATCGAAGCCATCTTGGAGTTTCAATGTTGCCACACTGGAGTTGAGGGACAGGGAGGGGGGATTTGAGATAGCTGGGACTTTTAGTCAAAGTAAAATACTTTCTCTTAGGAACTAAGGACCTTCTCACACCTGGTCAGAGGAAGGAAGAATAATTTCACCAGGCAACCAGATGGCACCTTGATTGGACCCTGTGACCGATTATTTGGGGAAAGGGAAAAACATTTACTTTTAATTAGGTGAAAACAGTGGGAATCTTCAGAGTTGGTTTTCACCAGATCTGTGCCAATATGATATATCCAATAAAGCTACTCTTTGAGGAATATACCTGCCTCAGAGTTTTGCTTACTATGGGTCTATTACTTGGAACCCTGACACAACTCCTCTGTCACTGGATCAGTTGCTTCCTTATTTAGCATTTGAGAGGAGTAAAAATAGTTGTATTGCAATGGGACTTTAAAAATAATATGTTTAGTTTCTAATTTTAATGCCACAATTCAGTTGTATTAGATGGCTTTTCCTCCTATCCTTGTTTTAATAAGATTTACTCTATACCAGGGGTCTCAAACTCAATTTACCTGGGGGCCGCTGGAGGCAGAGTCTGGGTGAGGCTGGGCCGCATAAGGGATTCCACAGTGGCACTGCAGACGTCATTTCCCCTTGGCTTCTACTTGTCAGCGGCTCCTGGTTTTGCCTTTCCCTTCCCAAGGCAATGCGGGACTGGAGCCGCGTGGAGCTGCGCCGGCGGTAGCAACTCCTGACAGCCCCAGCCGGACACCTGAGCGGAGCCCGGGCGGAACTGCCTGTTGCTGCTGCGGGCGTCTGGCTGCCCAAGTAAAGAACCGCACCAGCTTAGGGCAACTGTGAGGAGCAAGAGGGGAAGCCGGACCATTGGAGAAGCGGAGCAAAGCCGGATATTAGTAGCTGCCTCTTTCGGCGCAGAAAGCTTCCCCCAACCAGCTGGCTGGTCTCCTCCTCCTCGGCCATACAGAACAAACAGGCAGAGGAGGAGGAGAGCAGCTGGCCAGTTGGGAGAGGCTTCTTGTGCTGAGAAAGAGGCAGCTAATGATCTCCGGCTCCGCTCTGCTTCTCCAACATCCGGCGCCGCCCTGTTCTATGTGCTGGCTGCTCGGACTTGCCGGGCCCGAATGTCAGCCACGACGAGGAACGGCGGGCGGGACTTCCTTCAGAGGTCCATTCCCCCTGCGGGCTGCACTTATACTTTCATATCACGGTGGGGGCCACAGGATATCGTCCTGCGGGCCCCAATTGGCCCGCGAGTTTGAGACCCCTGCTCTATACTATCCTAGATACCAATTAGGAGAGAAGGGTTTTAAAGTTGATGATTTGCACTGCAGCTCAAATACTATTAACACTGCTAGAGAACCAATGACTGGATGTAATGCAACATGACAGAAGAGGCTAAAATTGAAGGCCCGTTTATGGCTGAGGAAGTTGTAGGAAGCCACTGTCGTCTTAGCATGTTGGGTGAACCACAGCCATAACAACAGGTCTTAAGATGGTTTATTTTAGAGAGATCCCCCTGCACGTGCGAAGCTGGGATGTAGCCTAATGTGGGAATTAACCTTTTTTGCTTAGACCAATTCACACCCTTGTTACGATTTAAGGGAATAAGATGAGATCACTTTGTGTAATATCCCCATATTTCTTGGGAAAACGCTGGAATAAAAACATACTATTAATGATGGTGATCATCATCATTGTTCTGCCCATGAGTCAATAAGTGTGAGGAAGAAGTAGTTCAATCCACCTGTTTTTTGTAAACATCTCACAGGGGAAACTGAGGCACCTGTAGAACACACAAGGCAAGGGACTTACATGAGGACAGGCTTGATTGCGTTTTTGATATTGCCATAGGCTGCCCGACCCAGGAGCTCCCGCAAACATCGTTCAGCCAGCTCTGCAGGGTTCTCTTTCTCCTTCTCAGCTGTTTGCAAGGGTGAGGGAGAACGGCTAAAGGAAGCAAGGAAAGGAAAAAGAAAAAGCTACAACTTAAATGTCAAACATGCATTTCACAGACAACATGCAAGTAGCATTTTTTTTTTCTAGTTTTGCTTAAAAAGAGACTTGGGGAGTCTGAAGTGCTCATTCCTTTCTCTGCACACGGAATGAAAATTGGAGGCACAAAGATTTTATTAGTGGGAAAGGATTACACGAAATGTTCATTTCTCTGCAGACAATGGCCACAACTTTCCGTATGATCCAATCTCGAGAATCATACAGACGTTTTGATAAGTCACGCAGAGATCAGGCGGACAGCCTCCTCTGGGTCATTGTTGTGTCTCTGTACTAAAATTGATCTAATGAACGCAATCCATATAACAATCTGTGTCAGGACAATGAATCACACCAAAATAGGAATTTAGAAATGTAAAGCGTATCCTTACAAAAAATTCTTAAGTCTCCCTGGCCAGAATTGTGTACTCTGAGCACAATTGCTCTCCAGGATTTCAGTCAAAGCCTCTTCCAAGCCAACCTGCAAATTGTCAAGGGCTGAATGTGGAAATTTCTGCTTTCTAACTAATTAGTCTATTCCTGAATTACTGTGTATTTTCTCCCCTTGGTTTAAAGAAAATCCTAATTATTTACACATTCCTCATAGCATGCCAACTCGTCAGAATGATCCTCTCAAAATTGAGAACATGTTTTGTTCTGGCGGGCTATATGAAAGCCTGGATCACAGCAGGAGAGTTTCCAGTGTTTTAGGAGTCCCATTCTCTCCTTTGCAGACAAAATCATGAGTAATTATGTGGTTAAAATTTGACCATCTACTTCAAAGGTCAGCGCTACATTCCAGGCTTCTGGGAAGGAGTCTTTCAACACAATGCTAGGAAACTATTTGTGGCTTGCAGCCATAGGTTGTCCATCTTACTCTGATACATGTCGGAGTAAGCAGAACTATTTCTATTCCATAAATCTTCTATAACTCTATAACTCCAGGACTTCGATAAAGCAGAATGGTGGGAACTTCAGGATCGATATACAATATATTGTTACACTCTGCAATTTACGGTTTGGAAACACAGAGAAGCCTGCAAATTTGAATCACTTTAATAGAGGGATTAGAATAACTTCTTCAGAAAGATGGTGTCAGGATGAAACTGTGTGTTACCTTGCGGTCTAGAGCAATGGTTCCCAAACTTTTTCAGTCCACTGCCCCTTTGGTGCTACAAACTCATCCTCAATGCCCCCCACCCAGGGGCGGGATTCAAATTTCTGTGGGCATGGCCTAATTTGAGGGTGTGGTTTGCTGGTCACATGATTGGGTGGGCGTGATTTACTGGTCACATGACTGGCTAGGCGTGGCTTGCTGGTCACGTGACTGGGTGAGCGTAGTTTGGTGACTGGCAAACCAAATACAAGTGGTCCTCACTTAATAGCCGTTTGTTCTAATTTATGACTGGTCTCCCCAGAACTACTTGACCTGTTTTTGGAGTTTTGACAGCCATGCACACACATATACACATACTCCCTTCCAACCCTGCTGCAGCAGGTCATTGGACTAGAATCGGCAAAGCATCTCTGATTAGATTCTAGTAGTGAATAAAATCTAATCAGAGATGCTTTGCCAATTCTTGTTGATTTGTTTTATTTGTATTTCTTTATTTTATGTTGCTGAATTGCATTGACATATGTGTCCCTTCTTGTGCACAATCCAGAAGCTTTTGTGATTCTCTGCAGCAAAAATTACTGACCTTTGGCTTTGCTATACTTTTCAAACATGCCGGCACTGCCACGTTCTAGGTGCTGGCCCCAAAGGTCCACCCCATTGAGCTGGGCTGCACTTGAGGAACCTGCCCAAGCAAGTCCGAGCGGAGCAGTGCACCAAATCAATGGGGTGAGCCTGGGAGAGGGAAAGAGAGAGAGAGAGAAAAGAGAAAGAGAGAAGGAAGAAAAGAAAGAAAAGGGAAAGAAAGAAAAAGGGACAAAGAAAGGGGGGCATGGAGGGATGGAGGGGGAGAGAGGGAGGGAGAGAGAGCGAGAGCGAGCGAGCACTGATGCATCAGATCGAAATGAGGCCTAGTTTAGAGGCCCTTTTCCACATTAAAACATTTTTGCCAGCATCTTTGCCAGCACATTGAAACATCTTTGGCTTCTATTAATTAAAGGTTTTGTGGATGAAACATGGCTAAGACTATCAGGAAGCTCTCACATTTGTTGCGTCTTTAAACAGGATCCATTGGACCAGATCTCCACCCTAAGAAATTACTTTTCCCCAATGTATTACAGTGCCAATTCTGAAGAAGGCAAAACCAAAATGTACTGGTAAATTACAAGGAGAACACACACACGCACACACTCCCTTCTAATTGGACTAGAATAGATATCTCATTATCTTTCTCCTCCCTCCTTTATTTCTTTTTCTTTCTGTCCCTTCCTTCCATTCCCCCCTCTTTCTTTGTCCCTTTTTCTTTCTTTCCTTTTTCTCTTTCTTTTCTTCCTTCTCTCTCTCTCTCTCTCTCTTTCCCTCTCTCAGGCTCATCCCATTGACTTTGTGCACCGCTCCGTTGGGACTTGCTTGGGCAGGTGCCTCCGGTGCAAGGGGCTCAATGGGGTGGAACATGGCGGCAGCAGGATGTTTGAAAAGGAGAGCAAAGCCACTCTGGCTTTGCTCTCCTTTCCCAATGCTGCGTTCGGGGGGCGAGCTCATTGCACCAGAGCGTGCAAGTCAATGGGATGACCCTGCAGGACCTTGCCTCGAACGCGGCAGCGGTGGGATTTTTTCTCATCCCTGAATTGTGCCCTGCCGCTCACCTCCAGCGGCCCCCTGCCACCTCTTAGTGCCCCCCTGCCGGACCCCTTGCCTCTCAACACCCCAAGGCATCCCACTGCACCCCAGGGGGCAGTACTGCCCTCTTTGGGAACCACTGGTCTAGAGGAAAGTCAGAATATACACCTACTAAGAGCCATGGTGGCACAGTGGAATACAGTACTGCAGGCTACTTCTGCTGACTGCTAGCTGCCTGCAATTCGGTAGTTCAATTCTGAGCAGCTCAAGGTTGACTCAGCCTTCCATTCTTCCAAGGTTGGTAAAATGAGGACCCAGATTTTGGGGGGCAATATGCTGACTCTGCAAACCTCTTAGAGAGGGCTGTAAAGCACTGTGATGCAATATAAGTCTAGGTGTTATTGCTACTTATCAGATGCATGACATAATCACTTAAATTAGTGGTGTAAACAGAGACAAACATGAAAAAAGGACAAACAGTGCAAGAGACTGTAATAGGAATGTTACAGTTCAAGCAGAAAACAAATGAATCGAAGATTAAATCAGTGCAGAGGTAACCTACATGTTGATGAGCAGATGTTGTTGTGCATGTACCCAAAATGAGAAAAAAAATACTTTCTATAGCGACCAAGCCCTATGAGCTATAGGGCTCATGGTATCAAATTTGGTAGACAAGTCTCTGACGTATTTCCAGTGCTAGATTTTCACAAGTAGCAAAGCCTAATTTTGCAAGAACAACACCAAGAATTCTATGTACCTTTCTGCTTCCTCTGCATGCTGAAGGTTGAAGAGCAATGAAGGCACAATCTTGTCCATATGTTGAGGGTCCCAGATGTTTGCCTGTAACTCATCATTAACTGTTTTCCGAACCACACCCTGTAGTCCTTTGATGCCAGACATTCGGATCCTTTAGGAGTAAAAGACTAATGTTAAGAAGGTAACCAGGAAATGGGGTTTTCCTTCTATTTATATCTCTTTGTAATGCTTGGCTCCTGAAGGGTACCAAACTTGTATATTCTAGAGCCATGGTTCCTAGAGTGCCACACTGAATTCATGGAGGCCCTGTGGGATATTTTACTACGTAATAAACAGAATTAGCTGCAATACCCTAGAGTATCACAGCACATTTTGGGAACTGCTAAGGGCACTGTGAACCAAGGAAGTTTGAAAACTTCACTGCTTGGGAGGTAGGATTTTATTGGTTATTCTCCAGCAATTAGAAGAGAGACTCTTCTAATGGTTTGTAACAAACTTTTTAACAATGGTTTGTAACAAACTTTTTAAAAAGCATTTTGGGCATCAAGAGGCACAGCAAAACAACTGTTGTGGTTCACCGGCAGCCTGTGCAACAGAATCGGACTGTGGGGAAGAACGAGGACCAGTCCAGGAGTCTGGAGAGGACTTGGACAAGGGTCCTGTGTCTGATGCAGAGATGGGGCCAGGATCATCTGGGAGTGGTGTGCTGACTCTGGGGCCTGGCAGCAGCGAGGCAGAGGAACAAGGGGAGCCTGTTCCCAGTGCATGTGTGCGCAGAACTGCTAGAAGGTGAGAGCAGCTGAGACAAAAGGGGAGACTTGGGAGTAAGGCTTGGAGGTGATTGCCCCTCTCATAAGGTATAAAGGAAATGCAAAGATAGAAAAACCTTTGCAGGAAGCAAAGTCATTCGCTCTGTTCGGATTAAACCTTGAAGCTCTATGTGGACTTTGTACTTTGGTTGGTTTTTTTTATAGTTAATTTGGCACTTTAGTTGTTGGCAGCAATTCAAAGGAGAGAAAGGTGGGTGCTTATCTCGAGGGACTGTTTGGGATTCATTACAGGCTGGGAATGAACATAATTCCCAGCGTTGAAATAAAACAAGAGTTGTTTTAACTAAGCTTGTGCTTAATTATGGTCTCAGGAAGCCTTGGTCAGAAAAAAACCCGCTGCTCCTTAGATTTAAATAGTACAAACAACGAAATGGGCAAATTCGGTGCACAAAGATGACTGTAATAGCAGCGGACCAGTTAGAGAATGTCAAAGACCCAGAACATCCCAGTTCAAATCCTTATTTTTCTATAGGCTATACATAATTTAGCTGGCCATTTTAATCTTGGTCCAGAATCCTCTCTTAGCTCAGTGAATTTGATGAAATCATTGTAAGGGGAATAGGAGAGAAAACTATCTATGTTGTTCTGAGGCTTTTGGGTAAAAGAGGGATTTAAAATATACCAATATTTAGAGAAATAATTACTAACAAATATAAAAAACAAACATTAATATTACATTGGTAATACAATATAAGAATAACAAACCTAAGTTGAGCATTATGCGTGTACAATTTGAGTATGAAATTAATGGAATGTGTCACTTTTTTTTACCCATGAAAGAAGAAAGAAAAAAGGGGATGTTTGAAAGTCAAAAGAAGAGAGACAACTCTGTATTTTGTAGTCCATTTTCTTGTACCTGGTTATTTTAGTTATGCCTGCACTGGATGCTTTTGCCCCAGAACATGGTACCTTATGGTAACATCCTGCTTTCCCCCTCAAAATAAGGATAAAAATCTAAGCATCTACTCAAATGAATGATTCATGATAGTGAATTTCATCAGTAAATTTAAAACTCAACTGAAATAACCCTTTCATTAATTTGTTCTGAACCTCCTGCCAAACCAGGTGGCACTGAATTTTAACCCTAATATGAGGGAGGACAACATTTGCCCCAACCCACAATTCCAAAACATGTAGAAAAGTATAAAAATAACAGCATTAATAAGAGGCAACTAGCTGAAGAGTGTTAGTCACTAATTAGGTGACTACATCAAAAGACCACCTGGCATATTATATTGTAAACTACCACCTTCACCCTTAGCCTTGGCTTTTCATTATCCCTCAGCTTCTGAAAAGCTTTTCCAGGCTTCCATATTTGTCAAAGAGCAAAAAGAAACAACTAAAACACATCCTTAGCAGATTAATTGTAGGACACAGTTCACCCTAGGAACAGCAGGGAGCATGACAGTGGGCAGATGTGAAAATAGATCTAAGACAGCAGCAACCCACAGTGCTTGATAGGTGGGGAAAAGGAGGGCAAGAAAACACGAAGTGCTCTTAAAAGGGGCTATGGCTGATGCAGAGCTGGCTGGCAGTAAATAATATGCATCAGATTCTACTAGAGCAGCGGTGTCAAACTCAAGGTCCACAAGCCAGATCCAACCCATGGGGTGCTTAGATCTGGTCCACAGTGCTGACCTGAAAAAGCAAAGGACCGCCCACGGCCCTCCCGAACTTCGTTTTAGCTGGCAGGGAGTTGCAGGAGGCTGTTGCAGCCGAAAACGGAGCTCAGCAGAGCACTTTCGCTGGCAGAGCACTCAGTCCACCACAGGCGCCCCTGAAATGAGTGATGTCGGGGTGGCCACGCCCACCCTGACCATGCCCATCCCAGCCTCCCAAGGTCAAACACAATCCTGATGCGGCCCGCAGTGAAATCAAGCTTGACACCCCTGTGCTAGAGGAAGAATCATCTTCATCAAAAAGGAAGGGGGATTCTCCATTAAATTTGTCCTTTCGGCGACTACAAGTTCCACAAATAAAATGACGATCACATCCAGAATTCTGTTTTATCATTCTTGTGATAGTGTAGGAATGACAAATTGGAAGATTGAGGGGGCCTATTGACTGAAGAGATTCATATTCCTCAGTCGTATTTTTAGCGATTAATCCCACCCATCTCAGCTTACTTGAAAAATCACTACAAATGGCAGACGGATAGGAATACAAGACTCATTAATTAAAAGTGAAGGAACCAGTATAGAAAAGAGCAGAGTGATGAAGATATCACAGCATGCTTGGTATAGCTGAAGGGTGCAAAGTTTGTGCTTCGGTGTTCTTGAGAACAAGATAAATGGAGCAGATTTAAATTACCGTATTTGATTTCAATGTAACATTGCAACTAGTTTTTTATAGAACAGTTTGATAATGGAGTCAAGCTAAGTAGGAAAGTCTAATCAGGAATTCTTCAAATACAGCTTGGATACCATGAGGGGGCATTTTAAGTTTTGAAAAACCTGTATTGAAATGAAAGAGAAAGTTCAACTTAATCAAAGTTGCTCCTTTCAATTTTAAAGTCGTTGATTTAGGAAATGCTCCTGTTATATCTATTCTTTCTGCCTATAAACTAAATTTATGCTGGACACCATCACCAGGAAACAATATATGTACATTTTTACCTTCAAGTTTGGAAAAGCAGATTTATTTATTTCATAGTGTCCTGCACACACAAGCAAACAGGCTTTGAGCCTGCAACAATCTGTGTGACTCAGGGCTGTCAAACTAGTGGCCAATGGGCCAGATGCATCACGCACTGGCCATGCCCATGCCCAGTTTAACAGATAATCAGAGTTGGAAGGGATCTTATAGGTCATCTAGTCCAACCCCTCACCCAAGTGGGAGACCCTACACCATTTCTGACAAATGGCAGTCCAATCTCTTCTTGAAAGACTCAAGTGAAGGTGCTCCCACAACTTCCGAGGGCAAGCTGTTCCATTGGTTGATTGTTCTCACTGTCAGAAAGTTTCTCTTTATTTTCAGGTTAAATCTCTCCTTGTTCAGTTTCCATCCATTATTCCTTGTCTGGCCAACAGGCGCTTTAGAAAATTGCTTGACCCCTTCCTCCCTGTGGCAGCCCCTCAAAAATTGGAAGACCGCTATCATGTCTCCCCTGGTCCAGTTTAGCAAAAGGGGGAAAAGTCCCGATAGATCATGTGACACCACTGTGACAATGTGAGTTTGACACCCCTTGGTCTAACTGATTCAGGAATTTGGTTCTAAGGCCATGGATCTCGTCTTTCTTTGAGGGACTCCATTCTTTCTCCCTCAACTTGCCTTGACAAAGGTTTAACAACATAAGACTTACAACATCCGTATAAATTACTATACTAGGAGTTTGATAGGGAAGTTCAACAGGAGAAAGGTAACACAAGCTTAGGGAAGCTATGTATTTGAAGGGACTATCTGCTTAAATGAACAACTGTCTACTATAGTTTATTGTAACATTACTTCTTGAAGAGTAAGAGGGTAGAAGGAATATAAAGAATGAACATACAGAGCAAGCAAATAGTTTTTTAGTTGAGCTTGAGGTAGTGGGTCTAGTAATTCTAAGTGAAGAATATGTTCTGTACTTAACTACTTGAGAAATGAAGATACAAATGCTTCTCTTGGATGGAGTTTAGAGCAATGTTTCTCAATCTCAGCCATGTTAAGATGTTCAGATGTCAACTTCCCGAATTGCAACCCATCGGAGTTGAAGAACCCAGACAAAGATTTGTGAACTGCAGAAATGAAAGTGTGCTCTGACAGGATCTATTATATCAGTAACAGCAACTGAAATATATAATTTGTTCACCGAAACCAAAACAAAAGAACGAGAGGATGTATGTTAAATTACCTGTCTCTGCTCAAAAATTAAAATCGATGCAACAGAGACCAATTGGTAAAATAAATGGAGAAATGAACTGATATATGTAACTGATATTTACTGTAACTGATATTTGTTTGTTTCCCAACAAAAAGATGTGGATGATGCTTTCCAAAGGAAAACCTCAGAATTTCTAAAATGTATGAATTATTAGTGATACAGGACTATAACTATTATCACATCTATTGAAAAAAAAAAAGCTTCTGCCAAATATGGTTCAAGAAATTCTCAACTTCTCTTGTTCACAAATTTCTCTTTCAGAGGAGGGATGAAAGCAGAAAAGGGTCCACTTTGATGTGTTAAGCTGCTGCCCTAGAAATCAGAAGAAGATAAATTCTGCTGCTCCATTAGGCACGAAGACTGACTGGGTGATTTGGGGCCAGTCATTCTCTTAGTCCAACCTACCTCATATGTGTTTTGGAGAAAATAGGAGGTGGGAATATTAGATATAATACTGCCTTGCTGCCTTGAACTGAACAAAAACAAAGGCAAGACAAAAATCTAATAATAAATGCTGTTTTTGGAAGACAAAAGCACATTATCCTTTCCTGAGAATTGTATTGTTTGAGGGGGTGCAGTGGCAAGTTAACATTTATTTATACCACTAGATGGCGCCTATTGTTCTTTCTTTTTTAAAATAATCCAAAATCTTGAAAATATGATGAGAGTTTGGCCATTTAAAAAAGAAAAAAGGATTTTTCCAAGGTATAACACTGTTTGAAATTATGTACTTTGCTAAATATCTGCATTGACTTACAAAATAAATCTAGAAAGCTACTATGAATGCAAAGTGAATATAAAAAGCTACTGTTCAATTCCACCGATTGAGAGATGGGGTTTTCTGCAATATTCAATTATTAGTTGCTACACATTGATTAGTGTAGCAAGCTACACTTTGCTAAAATGGGGTTAGGTAGTTTGTAGTTTAGCCTCTTGTAGAAATATGGTTGTTATGCTACTGCATTCTATGTTTTATATTACAGTTTGTTTATATTATATAAATTTGGTCATACTGTATAATATTTGATCATATTGTAGCTTGGGTATAAGAGCCAGTTTGGTCTAATGGTTAAGGCATCAGGCTAGAAAGCAGGAGATCATGAGTTCAAGTCTCACCTTAGCTATGAAAGCCAGCAAGATACTTTGGACCAATTGCTATCTCTCAGTTGAATCCACCTTACAGGGTTGTTGTTGTGGGGAACATAGGAGAAGGAAGGAATATTGTGTGTGTTCACTGCCTTGACTTATTTGTAAAAATAATAAAAGTGGGATATAAATAAATATTTATCTGGTTTATATTTACATACAGTACATATATGCCCATCACACTAGCTAATTTGCATTATGCAAAGCACAGAAAGGAAGTAAGAAAAAGTAAGCTTAAAGGCACGGGGAAGGAAAGGAAATTTAAACCAACTATATATCAAACCCACTTATTATAATGGGTTTGATATATAGTTATATATATCAAACTCTACTTCCTTATGCTGCTTCACGTAGGCTATGACAATGTGATAGAAAAAATTGAGAGAATTATCATAAATCATCCTATTTGGTTGGGAATGGATGGAATTGATGAGATCTTCAAAAAAAGAGAGATTTAAGAATGAAAGGCAATGTATACAGTGGTATAAGTCTATGATGGAAGCTAGAATAGCTTGCAAGAAAAGAAGATAATGTATGAAGATAGAGTTGATGGAGTTGTTGTAACTTAGATTTAATTAGATTTTTTCCCTTTTCCTTTTTTCTCTTTCATATTTTAGTATCTTTGGTTATTTCTTATTCTTTCTCTATGTTTGGCTTAATGTTGCTTATCCTGAAAGGGAATAGTATGAAGCTTATCTATGTAAATAGCTGGGCACACCATGAAAAAAAAAAGAAGAATTTTGTGACCTACTTTAAGAACTTAACATGCTGTGTAGAGGTACCACATGGCTTTATCTCCAGAATATGTACAACCTTGTTACTGTATTTATCCATTTCCTGAGTCTGCATAGTACCAGTGAATCATAAAATAAACCTAGGAAGGAAATTTGCACAGCACGCTATGTCCTTCAAAAATCTAATCAAGATCATCAGTAAAACAGCCTAGGATACACTAAGTTTTTATCTGGTTAATTGTGTAGTTAACACCATTACTGGGCTGGGAAGACAAAAGGAGCAGAAAAGCAGAAAAATCAAGACTTTCTTAGGCTGCTAAAGCCACTAGCACCCATTTAGGTCCATATGATACAGAGTAACAGAGTTGGAAGGGACCTTGGAGGTCTTCTAGTTCAGAGGTCTCCAACCGTGGCCATTTTAAGCTTTGCTGGCTGAGGAATTCTGGGAGTTGAAGTCCACAAGTCTTAAAGTGGCCAAGGTTGGAGACCTCTGTTCTAGTTCAACCTATTGCCCAAGCGGGAGATTCTATGCCTTTCCAGACAAATTGCTATCCAATCTCTTCTTAAAAACCCCCAGTAATGGAATGCCCACAACTTCCATTGGTTAATCGTTCTCTCAGGAAATTTCTCCTTAGTTCTAGGTTGGTTCTCTCCTTGATTAGTTTCTATCCACTGTTTCTTGTCCTGCCTTCAGGTGCTTTGGAGAATAGGTTGGTCCCCTCTTCTCTGTGGCAGACCCTGAAATATTGGAAGACTGCTATCATGTTGCCCCAATCCTTCTCTTTGTGAAACTAGCCATACCCAGTTCCTGCAATCGTTCACCATATGAAATGTGTTTGAATATTAGTAGCTCGGGTTGGTAGTTAGGCTGTTGGTTTGAGCTCTGAACTTGGCAATTTAGTTGCGAATGTTTCATCACCATTTGAGGGGACATCATTAGTGCGTTTTGAATTGTTCCTCATACGTTTTAGCCTCCAGCTCCCTAATCATCTTTGTTGCTCTTCTCTGCACTCTAGTTTCTAGAATCTACTTACTTTGTCCGGATTTCCATGTCATCATGGCTGGAGTGGCACATTTCACTGAAACGTGAGACAAAAAAGTCATAGCTCCTGTGATAAGATGGAGTGTCTTCTTCAATGTTTGCAAACTTCACAAACTGGAAAAGAAGAAAGGAGCATCAGAACAGAGGAAAGGAGACATTAAAAATGCTACATTCATAAACCAATCTATTAAAGTCACCAAACAATTGTCTGTCCTTGTGAGGGTTTTAGTTCAATAGTAGTAATCATCATCATAAGCAGAACAGGGGTTGTGGTCAGTAGCATAAACCCACTTTACGCTCATAAAATAGACATACGGTACTAGGGATTTATCTTCAAAATTCAAGTTTACATCGAAAGCTATGTTTAAAAGCTACACAGCAGACTTAAGAGTTTAGGAATAAAATGTGATATTGGGCACAGCTCAGATGAAAGGCAACAGATTACCCCAATTTGAGCTATGCTTTCTAGATTGATGGGATCAAGCAGCTTTTGATCTATGCAGCTCTACATCATCTGAGGCTTTGTGTGATCTCTGGATAAAATTTCTCCTATCTGAGGAGCTTTAGTAGCTCTCAAAGTCTCTTACAGGAGGTCTTCTCCCCAAAATTCACTTAAAGGAGGCAGGGCTAGCAAAGCATTTTGTTATCTGAAGGAAAAGGATGAAATTATCCCTGATTATTTATGGACATTTCGGCTTCTGTTGGCCTTTTTATGGCTAAGAGATACAGTATATAGAATCTTAGTTTTTGTATTGATTATCTTTCCATGAGTTCAGTGGGGAACAGCTGACAAGAGTATGGCAGTTTGTGTCAAGTGTCTGACAGGAAAAAAAAAAAGGTTTTCTTAGTTGGAATTTTGCACCATTTTATATGTAAAGCCGGGGGATCCAACAGGAGAATATCATACTGGGTGATGGATTTGGAGAGAATAGGTGTGAGAACTGAGCTAAAAGTAAAAACAAACAGGTGAATATAAAGAGATGCTGTAAATTATCTGATAAAGACAGGCCTGATGCCACCTAGGAAGTTTCCCATCTTGATGTTGGATTTGAACATGGATCCTGCCTACCTATCCTTTATTCTCATATCACTGTATCACTGTTTTCTTTTTCACTGTTTATTCTATTGTTTCATTACTTTACTACTGTTATGTTTACATTTCTTTTCATTTCTCTTCTCCAAGAGCAGCCCCACAGCGATATAGGTGGAAAATAAATAAAATCTTTCCAATCCCAATCTAATCCTTTACCAGTATACTGTATTAAATTTCCGGTGTAGGGGACAAATAACATTCTATCCTTCTACATGTGACTCTGAAGTTATCAAATCTACTACAAAGAATTGTTGAAGGAATAATATATAGGGGAATTATGTGCTTTTATAGAGTGGAGTGAGATGTAAAAGCATCCACAACCTGGAGCCTCTGCCATAGAAGTCTGATGCATTACTAAACTAAACTAAACTAAACTAAACTCTAAACCCTAAACAACTAAACCATGCAAAAAAGGCTTAAGATTTAAAATAAGGGAAACATTAATTTCAATTTCTGGAATTCTCATGTGTCCCTAAGTCTTACTGAGTTCAGTGGAGTTAATGCCTGAGTTATCTTGAAACCTAAAGTAAGATTTCTTCACTTCCACTGTTCCAAGCTATGAATCATGCAAACTCTCCGGTGAAGAGATCAAAGTGTGTGCATGCATGTTTTCTGGAACGTCTTCATTTTCTATCAAAATAATTTTATGAGCTTCTTCCCATAAAACAGCAGGAACATTTTCTAGTGAATTAATTTTAAATATTGCCTATGCAAAAATGTATGTAGAATGCCATCTAATTTTTGAAATCCTGGTACCTTCTCCAGCTGCAGGAAGTCAAGAGAGAGAAAGAAATTGAAGAAAGTATACTATAGTCTTGAATAATTATATTAGTGCGGTTTTATCATCCAATCTTTCCAGGACATATAAGAACAAAGCAATGGGAGAATTCAATTTGTAGTTTAGCTGCTAGTTTAAGTACAATAAAACATCAATGTTATATCTTTCTTTGGAATAATATTTAAAAATGAGGGGAATTGCATTTATTGGCTGAAAAGTAATAAAGTAGCAAAAGTCTTGAGGAATTTTTTAATTAAAGATTGTTGATATGAATATGAGCAAACTAAGCCCTAGCAGAATATGGTACCTCCATCTATACAAATGTGTTTTAAACGGGAACAGTGAGAGATAGGTATTTAAAACTTTGTCTCTTTCTTTATACTCTTAATCTCTACAAGTAGTCTTTGATTTATAACCATTCATTTAGTGACCTGTCAAAGTTACAATGGCACTGAAAAAAGTGACTTAATATGAGTCCTTGCACTTACAACTGTCACAGTATTGGGAGAGTCACACAATCAAATTTTGGATGCAGGTAGGTGCAGCATCCTGGGGTCATGTGATCCCCACTGATGATCTTCCCATATGACTTGCATTTGACAAGCAAAGGGGTGGGGAAGCTGGATTTGCTTAACGACTGCATGATTCGTTTAACAACTGCAATAATTTGTTGAATAACTTTATTTTAAAAAAAACGGTTGTAGAATTGGGCGCAACTCACTTAGCAACCACTTTCCTTAGCAATAGAAATTCTGCTAGCAATTGTGGTCGTAAGTTGAGGACAACCTGTACCCATATACTCCTATATTATAAAGGTTTTCTCTTTCTACTTACACATAGCGAGCATTTGATTTTTTTGTTTTGTTTTGCTCTTACAATACTTTCGTTTTCGATGTTTTGTTAACTACTCAGTGTGTTTGTAACTCTCTTGATTGACTGTGAATGATTTCTATTTGCATACCTCGACTTAGTTTAGAATTTTAGAATTTTTCTCCAATCCCTAAGGATCCTTGACAAATGTCTGACTTAGGTGGATTGCCAGGCCAATGGTAAAAGCTTGTTCCTTGCTTTATGATAATCATTTGACTCCATTCGAAACTGAATGTTGATTATTTTTCCTCTAGTAGCTGTAAAGGATGAATATAAGCCATAATTTCCATAAAAAGCATTTATAATCTCTACTGGTCCCAGTTCATGATTTGTAGGTGCTATTTCTGCACAGAAAGGGGGCAGTCTTATAGATTATAATGGGACTCTCTTAGGCTGAAGATAAAGGGTTTTGTTATTTTTTAATATCCACCATTCTTCCCTTTTGGGGGTTAACCTGGTGCTAGCATTTTTTTACATAATCAAAAAGCAGTCATATTTTCCATGCCTGCTCATGATATCCATCTTGGCAGATGGCAAAACTCCCTTGCCTCGGGATATCTTGGAATGGGAAATGAATTTAAACGTATAAAGAAAAATATACAAAAAGAATGTGGGTGTACATATGGGACAAGGAGGGCATGACAATTCATAAAGCAGATTTGTTCAGCTCTGAGTATTATGATAAACACTGTCTCTGTTTAGCTCAAGTGACTATTTTTCAAAGCAGGCATCATTCTAAAGGAAGTGCTTTGAAGGGAGAGGAAAACAGGATTTCTTAAAAATTAGGCAGAGAAACCTCGCAGCAGCTGCCATCTTAAAAAGAAAAACCTTTCGTTGAGTGAGCTTGAAGGGAGAATTCATCTTCAATGGAATCAGACAATTGTGCTCCTTCTGAGTAAAAGTGCCAGAAGTTAATAATTTAAAAATAATCTGCATATTAATTGGGGTTCTTTTTTATAATGTTTACATAATCTGTTATTGGTTGAAACGTTAGTATTTACATTTGAGAACCTTTCAAGGAATGATCTTTGCTTGTCTGCATATGATCTAAACTGGCACATAGCTGAGTTTCTGGAATGAATTACTCAATCTCTACACAAACACCTGGGTCTTACAATGACAGTAGTGTAGTCTCTTAAGTCTTCCCCTTGACTTATAGTGCTTCAAAGTCTTTTTGCAAATGACATGGGCAGCAGGGTTAATTCCTAATGTTCTGTATGAAGGTTTTCCATTACCTATATTTATTTTCTTCTTTTCCAACAGAAGGTCCTGGATTAGGGTGGCTGAAGACTTGCATCAGTGAGATGGTTTGAAAATGTGGATGTGGTTAACTGGTTCTTGTTTTTTTTTATTTTTTTCTTTTATAATTATATTTTCTATTCTGTTTGGTTTTTATTATACATTGCCCAGAATCAGTTTGCAGCTGAGTGGTACCTAAACTGATTAGTCGCAGATGATGTTTTACATACAGTAGTGTTCTGTCTCACCTTTCTTCTTTCCAAAAGATGAAAGAGTACAAACTCACACAAACACAGGCAGGCAGGCTGGCTCAAACTTCACAGAGTTAATTCTTTGGAACTAATAATGTCCTTGGCATTCCAACACGCGCTGCCTGCCAAGTCCGAACTGATAATAAGTAAAAAGCTACTCCCAGAGAATTACAAGGCAGACCACAAAACTCATTCACAAAGAAAACCTGAAGCAAGATTAAACTTTGTCCCGTACAAATTCCAGCTGACAACACACCCACTTTTATCCCCTGTGGGGTGTGGCTCAATGATTCAGCTCACTCTCTGACCCTCCCACGCCTCCTACGTTGCTGCTCATGTTTCTCCCTACGATGCTGCTTAGGATCAAGCCAACATTCTTCCTCTTGACTAGCTGTCAGGGGCTGCTCCGATATGCCTTCCTCCTGATTAATCTCAGGCTGTTCCTCTCGGTTGTCTGATGAAACCTGAGGCATTATCAGGGAGGAAGGCATTGCCAGGGAGGAAGGTCCTGGGGAGGAAGGCAGTCCCAGTTCCTCCTCCTCATCTTCCGAGTCCTCTTCCTCTAACAGCACAGGCTCGGGAATCGGAGCCACAACACAGTAGCATGTAATAAATATTTGCCTCTTTCACAGATAATAAGTCTTTTTTATGAATGCAGTTCTTCAGTAACAAACAGCATATTGGGTACATGTACAGACAGAACACATACAGATACATCTTCTTAACCTGTTTTGGTTGTATATTTCTCATCATTGTGACCATTCCCCTTCTAATTTAATAGTACCATGCTAACAAATATTACAGACATTGTATATCATTATGAGTTATTCTGCGTCTCCTGGATACTCTTGTAAATAAATCATAGGGATAAAGGAGAGTGTTCAGGTTGCATGGTTTCTCTATTCACAGAGTGGAACACCTGCCTTTGTTTAGATGGCTGCAAGTGATTCATGTGTCATGGATTCCAAAGTTTGCAGACATCTAATTAAGGTCCAGCTCAAATGCTGTTCAGATCTTCCTGCCTCTACATCACCCACTTTGTCCTTTTACTTTTCTTCTCCCATTTACCCTTATTAAGTTTAAGGCACTGAAATTATGTTATAATGAATTTCTATACTTCTCTTGCCATCTCCTGTCCTTCTCTACTGGGTAGGTCAGAGGCTGTTCATTGCTAATGAATCTTTACAGTTCAAGCAAAAGCACAGGTGTGATGCACACTATCAACTCTTTCTCCAAATCTAACCACTCTTCTTTCAAAGATGCTCTTACCTCTAAATCACTCCAGTTCATTTCTGATACAAACAATTGTTCCCTCCCAAACAGTAAAGTCAGATTAGGAGACATGCATCTGGCCAATCAGATGAGACAGGCTTAATTTTGCAATGAACAGAAGCAGAGACAACTGTCTGCTGCCACACATCAAATCAATTTGTACTGGTTCTCTTTTCATTTCCACCTTCACTGCCTTTCTAGTCAGCTGATGGGGAAGGCAAGACTTCCATATCATTATGCTCTGCCTAACATTCCTTCTGGATATGGTTTCTTCCTTCTGAAACCCTTTTGGCCATTCAAGGAGGTTGCACTAATCTCTGCCCTCCCATATTGGAACTGAGGCCATCAAGATCCTGGTGGGAAATATGCAGCTTTCCTTAGATGAAGGCCTAAACTTGGCTTATCAATGGCATGTACCATACTGTATTCCAAAAAATGGGTGAAACAAAGTTTAAATAATGTTGCCCTTAACAGTTAAGATATTTTCAGAAATCAATAGAATCTCTTAGACAATGATAAAGATTTTTATACAATAAAATTATAGAAAAGTGTGCAATCTCCAAAATCAGCTTACCGAATTGGTGCCAAGGATTTGAAGGTCAGGCTTTTCAGATTCCAACAGCTTGGCCACCATCTTCAAGAAACTTTCCACAAAGAGATTGATGCTCTGGCAGTGGCAGGCCATTAATAGCTGATCCAACGCTTCCATCGCAATACACACATACCTGTGGGTAGGGTGGCATAAAAGTACATCTAAAATAAGAGGTCTCCTTATAGGAACTGAAATCTAAATTATCCAGAAAGTTAAAGTTAGAAAAAGCTGTCTCAGATGGGCAAACTATCCAGTACCCCAGAGCCAAAGTGAAATAAATTTTGAGGGTATGGGACTGAACTTTGATTTTTATTCAACCCTTCTCTTCTTGATGCTCTCCTTCCATTATTCATTCACGACAGAGTCTGGACTCAAATCAGCCAAGGGGATTCATGACTGGCTGAAAATTAAAATCTGGTTTTTCCCAGGTCTTTGGGAAACACAAAGTACAGATGATTTTAATCTGAATTCACAAAATATTTCCCAACCTGTGTTCACCCAGCATGCTTAGGCCAGAAGCTGAACCAGCAGTACCCAACCTCATTAAGCCTGGGCTAGAATACTGTGTAAAACCAGCTGCCAATATAAAAGCAGTTGCCTGACAAATCCAGATCCTGAAACATTTCTGAAGCTTAGTGAATGTGTCTTTTCCCTTACAGGAGGAGAGTCAGAGGTGGTATTCAGCAGGTTCTGACCAGTTCTGAAGAACCGGTAGTGGAAATTTTGAGTAGTTCGGAGAACTGGCAAATACCACCTCTGACTGGCCCCGCCCCCATCTGTTCTCTGCCTCCCTCGTCCCAGCTGATTGGCTGGATCTTTTGTTGCCCGGCACAGAAGAACGGTTGGAAAGCAGGTTAGTGGGATGGGGAGCGAATGGGATTTTGCAGTATTCTTCCCCCACCACGCCCACCAAGCCACATCACACCATGCCCACCAAGCCATGCCCACCGAATCAGTAGTAAAATTGTTTGAATCCCACCACTGAGGAGGCTTTTGGAACACAGCAAGTTGCAACAGGAAGAGAACATATAAATCATGGCTTGGCCCAACCTCATGAAAACAGCAGCAGAGAGGTGAGGATAGGTTAAAACTCCAAAAGGAGATATATACAGAAAAGGGTGAGGTCATTGATTATCTCTTTCAATATTATTGGCAAAGATGCAGGAAGGGAAGGGCACTGCTTTGAGGTTTTTGGGTCTTTTTTCTGAAAAAATATTCCATAAACTGGAATAACCAAACACAAGAGTGTGTAGGTTTCTCCTTTTTCCACAAGAGCGCTTTAGTGCTTTTCACTTTCAGTGGGATTGGGAAAAGGTTCAACTGGAATACAACATACACTGCCACTGTGTATTATTTGGATTGTAGAGTGTCTTAAAGTAGATCACTTCAAGGTTTCTGAACTCAACAGCAAAATGCCAGGTATAACATGTAATGAATACAGTGCATCAGTGTTTCTCTGTGTGTGTAAATGGGGAAAATATCTGCTGCAGCAACATAGCATTGCCAGTTATCTTTTTTAAAAAAAAATAAATTCTAGAAAAAACATTTATTTGACATACATTTAAAACAGACAAATCAACACACACACACACATATAGATTTTACAGCATATATTGAGCATATATTATTTTTTCTTTATCTTTATCATTGACGTGATCTGCCTTGTTACAATAACTCTTTCATTCTTTTAATGCTTTAATTTCTCTATACTGTTTATGATTAAATGCACGTCTTCTGTCATTTCCATAACTTATCCAAACATCAAATATTACCATTTCTTTAACCACTCATATCAAAAGTTCCATATTTCATAATAGTCACTATCCTGTTTATTTTTGGTTAGGCTATCCATCTCAGCGCATTCATGTATTTTTTTAATTACCATATCCTCTGAAGGAATGGAAGACAGTTTCCAGCTTTGTGTGTAGGTTATTATGGCCGCAGTTATGATGTGCAAAATTAAATATTGATATTTTTTCTCCATGTTTGAATCTATCATACTTAGCAGAAAGGTTTCAGGTTCAAGTTTTAAATTTTGTTGTTATATTTAAAATCCAATTTCTTATATTTCTCCAAAATTTCTGAGCACCTGGGCAAGTCCACCACATGTGAAAATATGTTCCTTGTGCATAGTTACATTTCCAACAGTTGGGTGGTAGGTTGGGGAACATCTTAGCTAGTCTCACAGGAGGTAGGTGCCAGCGACGAACCATTTTATATAAGTTTTCTTTATACGAGACTGACATGGTTAATTTGTAATTTGCTTGCCAAATGTGTTCCTACTTATCTAATTCAATACTACGACCCACATTTTTAGCCCAAATTATCATAGATTCTGTGACTGTTTCTTCTTTTAATTTGTAGTCCAAAAGATATTTATATGTTTTACTAATTGTTTTCTTTTCCTCTCCTAGCCATATTTTATCTAATTCTTGTGGGGTCGTATTAAAGCCAAATTGTTCTCTATCTTTTTTTATAATGGGTTTGTATTTGTGCAAAGGGCCACCATGCTATCTGCTTTCCTTGAATTTGTATTTGGTTCCTATTTTTAAGCTCTCCAGTGTCATATAATAAATCTTTATACCTGACAATATTTTCATAATCCAATACATCTGGGTGTGCGACTGCTTCCAATGTAGATAGCCACAATGGAACCTTTGGGTAGTAGTTTTTTTTAATCTTTCTCCAGATATTGAACAACACATTTCTTACGTGGTGCTTTTGGAAATATGAATGTTGTTTAGATTTTCCATCCCACATGAAGGCGTGCCAGCCAAGTTGGAGATCAAAACCTTCTAATACTAATAAACCTTCTATTTTCTAATTTAATCCAATCCTTAAGCCAGTTTACTATAGCAGCATCATAATATAATTCAAAATCTGGAAGGCCAAATCCTCCTTTTTTCTTGGCATCCTGTAATAATTTATATTTCACTCTGGGTTTTTTCCTCTGCCATATAAATTTAGATATACATTTGTTTAATTCTACAAAAAAAATTCTTTTCCAACTTGACTTGCGTTGCCAGTTATCTTAATGCGAATTGGCAAATCAGTCTATTTTTAATCTATAGTACTTTCGCAAATGCTCATCCTAAGTTGTTCCATTTTATTTCTGTAGAAACATAATTCAATGTGTATTTTTATAAACTTGTTTTCTTTCTAAACATGTCTTGAAATAACCTCAATACTGAAGTTTGGGAACCCTGAACTATGCTAAAGTGATTTTGAAGCATAAAAGTTGGCGGATAGTCACATCCTAATTCATGCACTAGTTCGGATGGAAGAATTGGGTGCCCCAGAAGCTGGAAAACATCAATTTCTTCAAGTATATTAATGAAAAGGTACAGAGTCTCTCAAGTGATGCTAAATTCTTAATGACTGCACTCATGAATTTTTTAAAGCAAAGTTATAGAAACAATTTGGTGGAGTTACAGTTTTCTAGTTCTGGTTCTGCTCAACAACCCCAAAATTCATAAATTGTCCTTCAACCTAGTATTAACCTGGGCATCCTTATTAACCTTCCAAGATTAGCTATGCATCTGATTCCACTCTTTTAGCTAGTGTGAAAATAATTCATTGAACAATAAAAATGTCAAGATCTCAAATATGTCAATTACTGTTGTAAATGAAAGGGACCCAGGTTCAGTCTTCAGTATCTCTAAAGAACTGGAGAGAAGATGTTCTCTACCTGCAGATCTGGAGAACTATTGCCAATTAGTGCAGACAGTATTAAGATGGCTCAGTGGTTGACTTATTATAAAAGCTGCTTATTCTTTTTTGTTCTGACTTAATAGCAAGCATTTTTTTAAACTTTTTTTTCTAGATAACCATTCATCATGGATGGTTTAATTTGGATTCTTGCACTGAGCAGAAGTTTGGGCCAGATATCTTAAATTACTCTTTCCAATCCAGTGGCAGTGTTTGTGTGACACTGTACAGAACTGTTTGTTTATTCCTATGATGTATACAGCTAATCAACTCCTAACTCCCAGGAGCTTAACTAAACATAAAAAACTAATTAAACACACAAAGACATACTCCAATAGCAACATAACTGAGGTAAACCACAACATATTCCAGTTCCAGAATATGGAACAAGACAGGCTAATTCAATGATTTTGATCCAGTGCTTGGGGAAAAGCCAGGTTTTCAAGTTTTCATAGGTCAGTAAGATCTGAATCTAGGGATGTGGTGGCTCAGTGGCTAAGACGCTGAGCTTGTCGATCATAAAGGTTGGCAGTTCGGTGGATCGAATCCCTAGCACCACCTAATGGAGTGAGCACCTGTTACTTGTTCTAGCTTCTGCCAACCTAGCAGTTCGAAAGCATGTAAAAATGGAAGTAGAAAAATAGGGACCACCTTGGTGGGAAGGTATCAGCGTTCCATGTGCCTTTGGTGTTTAATCATGCCAGCCACATGACCACAGAGACATCTTAGGACAGTGCTGGCTTTTCGACTTTGTAATGGAGATGAGCACCACCCCCTAAAGCTGGAAATGACTAGCATGTAAGTGCAAGGGGAACCTTTACCTTTTAAAATCTTGGGTGGTATAACTATTCCACAGGCCTGATAGAGGAGACATACTTTCTGGGTCTCATTAGTTAGTGAGGGTGTGTAGTTCTCAGGTGGGATCACCCCTCTCACCCGTCATCGCTAACCTATACATGGAACACTTTGAAACCAACGCTCTAGACAAATCCAAACACAAACCAAACTCTGGCTCAGATATGTAGATGACACTTTTGTAATTTGGCCACCCCGGAAAGACAAACTGGACAACTTCCTCACACATCTTAACAACCTACACCCCAAAATACAATTCACCATGGAAACAGAAACCAACAACCAACTTCCCTTCCTGGACGTCCTAATTTACAAAAAACCCAATGGCTCCCTAGGACACACCATCTACCGGAAAAAAAAACACACCAACCGCTACCTAAATGCATAATCCCATCACCACCCTGCACAGATCAACTCCGTAGCCAAGACCCTCATCTCCAGAACCAAATGCCTAGCTGACAAAGACCACCTGAGAACAGAACTACACACCCTCACTAACGTATTAATTTCCAATGGATTCCAAAAAAACACTATCACCAATCTAATCCGAAAAGAGATACCCTCCAAACACCAAGACATAGAACAAGACAACGGTATCGCACTCCTCCCCTACATCAAAGGCACCACAGACAAAATCAGCAAAATTCTCCACAAACACAATATCAGGACAGCCTTTGGCACTGACCAAAAAATAGCCAACATCTTAAGAAACCCCAAAGACAAGATCCAGCTAGAAAACCAAGGAGTTTATGAAATACCATGCAACAATTGCTCAGCCACATACATTGGACAAACCAACAGGAGAATAAATGCACACATCGCAGAACACAAAAACGCAGTCAGAAAGAAGAAAATACTTCCTCCCTCTTCCAGCACCTTAAAGCCACAGGACATGAAATTAATTTCGAAGGAACCAAATTAATATCCAACACTGAACACTCCAGCAAGAGAATAATCAGGGAAGCCATCGAAAGCCAGAGAAACACCCCCATAACATGAATAAACGGGATGATACCTCCCACCTACCAGACATCTGGAAACTAGCCCTCACCAACAAATGAGTCCCAGCCACAAAACCCAACACCAGACCCAAAACAACACGGGACACCACCGTCAATCCCCCTCATCAGACCCAGGCCCAAACCCATCCTATAAACGAAGAACCACCACCATCCAGAAATCAGACCACAGCTGCTTCGCCAGCTGTCACACCCCCAACCCCAAAACCAAACAAGCTGACACACACCAAGAACACAGACCCAGACCCCAAACTCGAAGCCAAACCAAAACTCAGAATGCTACATCACAGCCACCCGCTCAGGATATCACATCAGAAAACTCAGGAAATTACATCACAAGAACTCAAGAAGTTACAACCCAGCAAACGACCCAGGAAATCACAGCACAAGACCAAGGATACCACAGCAATAAAACTCACAAGGTCATCACACAACCCATTACCCAAGCCGTTACAACACAGGAGGCTAATGGAAAAGAGATCAAAACACAAATGACCCAGGAGATTACAACGCAGGACCCAGGATATCACAACAAAAGAACTCGCAAGGCTATCACACAACCCATTACCCAAGCCGTTAAAACACAGGAGGCTAATGGAAAAAAGATCACTACAAAACATACGACCCAGGAGATTACAGCACAAGATCCAGGATATCTCCATAACAAAACTCACAAGGCCATCACACAGCCCATTATACCAACATCAACTCCATCAACCAATCAAGAGGCAGCAGCGCAGCCAACCAGCACAGCACAGCAGCCCCCACCCCCAGTATTTATAGAGAGACAGCAGCTCCAATCACACACTGCTTGCACTGGCACGAAGCTGAAAGCACCAGCCTGAGGATGGCGAGTGGGACCTCGGCAAAACGTCGCCAAGATACTCTTAATCTTACATGGGAAAAGACCCAAACACACCTAGACGTACGTACCTGTACCCGTGAAAATCTATGAAAACACACACACACACACACACACAAAATCACTAGTACAATTATAACATATGTTATTTTGCCCTTTATTTTTTAATCGATCTTTGTTCTACCCATTCGTACCAGCAGTTCCAGCTGACATAGTACATTGATGTATCTTTTCCTTTTAATGCCAAAGTTAATATGTCCATTTCTACACAATTTGCTATTTTTTTGAATAATCAATTCCTCTGATGGAATATGAGGTTGCTTCCAACATTGTGCAAAGGCCAGTCTGGCCGCTGTCAAAATATGTGTTATTGTATACTTTACTTTTTTGAGATTTGTTTATTAAAGATCCCTAATAGAAAGAATTCTGGTTTAAATTCGATCTGTTCTATTGTCATTTCCTCCAACCATTTTCTAATTTTCTGCCAATATTTTTGTATTTTCTACACAAGACCACCAGATATGGAAGAAAATTCCCTCCTTTTTTTTACATTTCCAGCAATTCGGACTCTTGTTGGGGTGCATTTTCACTAATCTAGAGGGGGGAAGGTGCCACCTGTAAAACATCTTATAGGCATTTTCCTAGTAGGTTGCCAATTTTGTGTTTTTATTATTTCTACTCCAGACCTTCTCCCATTCTATTAAGGTGATACTACATCTTATATTCCTACTCCAGGCTATCATATTCCCTTTGACAATTTCTTCCTCTAATTCTGCCTCTGTAGGTAATTATAAAATTTTGTTATATTTTTTTTGTCTGGGCCTAATAGAATTTTGTCTAGTTGCTGAAGTTTATTATTGATTCCAAATTCTTTCTTATTCTGTTTGTATCTACTCTGTACTTGAAGATATGCCCATCCATCGATTTGTACTCCCTGGTCCTGAAGATCTTGCCACAATTTTAAATTTCCTCGTGCATCCAATAAGTCCTTGTATTTAATCATCTTAATAATATCCAAATTATATGGGTGGATCATTGCTTCCATTGTTGAAATCCAGATTGGTATCTTTAAATAATGTTTTCTCCTTATTTTCTTCCAGTTAGTCAATAACGCATCTCTAATTAAATGTCTGTGAAAGTATTTCTGGGTGGTTTTCCCGATAGCCCTTAGAAAAGCATGCCACCCCCTCTGTAGGTCGTGGCCTTCTAAAACTAATATTCTCTTGTTTGCTAAGTTCACCCATTCCTTCAACCATACTAAGGAGGCCTCACTATAGTACAACTCCCAATTTGGAAGGGCCATCCCTCCCCTGCTCTTCATATCTTGCATTGCCTTTAAATTTATCCTCGGTTTTTTTCCTTTGCCAAATGAATTTTGCGATTATTTTATTAAGTTCTTCAAAATATTTTTTGTGTACTTTAATTGGTATCGTCTGAAATATATAAAGAAATTTTGGAAGAATAGACATTTTAATCATTGCAATCCTGCCTAATAGTGAAAATTGCAGTTTACCCCATGTTTCTAAATCCTTCTTTACCTGTTACAATAGTTTGTCATAATTATTTTCCTTTAGTGTTTCGCAATGTGCTGTCAGCCATATTCTTAAGTATTTAACTTTATCACTTCAAATCCCATGACCTTTTCTAATTCTAACTTCTGTTTTCCTGTTAGATTTTTAGTCATTAATCTTGTTTTCTCTGTATTAATTTTTAATCCTGCAACTACTCCAAATTATTCTAACTCGTTCATCAGTTTTTGTCCTCTTTCAATTGGCTCTTCAATAAAAAAAACATGTCATCTGCAAACGCTTGCAGCTTATATTCTTCTTTCTTAACCTTTAATCCTTTTATGTCTGGATTCTGTTTAATATATGTTAGTAATGTTTCCAATGATAATATGAAGAGCAGGGGTGAGAGTGGGCAACCCTGTCTGACTCCTTTCTCTATTTTTATTGGGCGGGTATATTCTCCATTTATTGTAATGTTCACCAAGAGTGTAGTGCAACAGTCTAATTAGGTAGTGACAAGGGTACGCCGCGTAGGGCCTCCTGATTTAGGAATGTGTACAAACTGGCATAAAAGATTGATTAAAAAAGCTGCCTGGATTCAACCACACATATCATCACTTGGGAAGCGTAAACTACAAAGTCCTAAATCTATTGCATAGGTGACTGTACTTACAACTCCAAGGACCCTGTTCGCTTCTTCATGTACAACAACATTTATCTTCTCCTAAAATCTGAACACCTGTCCATGCTAGATTGTGGCTCAGTCAACTCCAAAGTTTTTCCAAAAAAGGACTGGCAGGGAATCGGAATGATCTGATAATTGCCTAGAATATGCTTTAGAGTAGCCTTGCAGATGTTCTTCCAGCCCCTCCTTTCCCAGGAGGAGCTGGGACACCATAAACAAAGCCACTGAGCAGCCATCTGGAGAAGCAACGTGAGCAGAAAATAATTATATTCGCTGTTCTTAGTTGCTATGAGATAATCCTTAATCAAAATTCTTACCCATACTCCATCAAGTTCACACTTTGTTTTCTTCCCTTTAGAGGGTTCCTTTTTTGGAGAACCAGGGAATTCTCTAGGCTCCAGGGAAAGAGAAAGTTCATATATAATTTTGCCACTGCCCTAAGGTGACAAACAGAACTAACATGTGACTGTTGCTATAAATCAGGGTTACCGTAACTGGCTCCATAGTTACCTTGGTGGCCAAGATGTTCCAACCTCCCTTTGACTCCTTGTGCAGGGAAGGCAGATTAAAGCCCCCCTATACCATGAACCTGGAAAACTCCACTGCCAATCCACATGTGTCATCAGGCATCTTGTGTAGGAAGGTCAGTATTTATTCATCTGATCTCACTTTCCTATGCATATTCCTCAGTTAAATCTGAGAACTAGATGTCTTATTATTGATTTGATTTATATTCTACCTCAGGTGGGGCATTCACACCTTCTAAAAATAAGAATTATCTTGGCTGTGGGCCACAAAAGTTATGCACATGGAATAACATAACAGCACATATTCTTTCATTTAACAAAGCCAAAGGGACCCAAGTTCTGCTCTCTACTGTAATTGACGTCAACAGAAAACACAGAGGTGCCTGCCCCCCCTTGGGGTTCAGTCTGGCCAACAGGAAAAAAATAAATCACCTGTCAGAAGAGAAAACAAGAGCACTTTTAGACTGCGATAACTGACAGTCAGTGTTGCTATTGCAGCAAATGATTGAAACCATGTTAAATCATCCTTGTAGCACTTTAGATGAAGCAGGAAAGAAAGAAAGATGAAGGGAGCAAAAGCCAGAAAAATAGGGCCTTGGCAGAACATGCATCTTGACTGGATATAAAATATTGAGTGGGGGACTTTGCTTAGTTAGGCCTTGACTCCAGTATTCACTTGTAATTATTTTGGTTGAGGATTTCTGGAAGTCCACACAGAAATAGAATTATAATTTAAAAGGGCCTAGCCATGCAACCTATCATACACAACCATCACAGCCTATGAAAAGGATAACTCCTGTACTTATACTTTTCAGAGTCATCTAACAGACTCCAACACTTTCTTGCTTTCACTGTACCATTCAACTCATTGGAATCCATCCAAAATTTCTAAAGCAAGCCCAAAGACTCCTACGCAAAGAAGAAACAAAAGAAGTCATCTACGGCAAACAATACATGACTTGTAACAGCCACAGACAGGCATGAGAGTGTATATCATCTGGCGATCAGAAGAAAATGAAAATTTCTTAATCCCTTAAGAATCTAATTTCTTAATTAGAGGATAAAACCAACCACAATTTCAACTGGGAAACTGTCAATATTTTAGATAAACTGAAATCCAAAAAATGATAATTCCTGGAATCTTGATGCGCTGACAAATCAGCTATTAAAAGACATAGAGAGAACTGATAAATGCCTAAAAAATAAAAATAGGAAACAAACAACCCAGAGTACATCCTCCTCAGCAATCAATATCCAGATAAGCAGGAAACAGCACCAGATAATAGATTGGGGAGAAACAATACTCCAATAAAAGAAGTATCAAAAAAGAGACCACACCTTACCCATGAGTGGCAAGGTAAGCTACCACATATAAACAAGAAACAAACTTCACCTTTCCACACGTTGATGATATTACTTAGCTTGGAAATGAAATGTCTGAAGGACAACAATCGAGCTTTAAAGAACACAAAGAACTTGACTTCTATATTATCTCAAGTGCTTAAATTCTAGACTTCTTCCACTCATCCTTCCAAATAACAAATACTTGGCACACCACCCAGAATCTTGTATAGTGATGGTATGTTTACATAACGGCCATCACTAGCTTGGAAACAGCAGGTTCCTACCTCACCAGCCTCAATCTTTTTACTATGATGTAAATCAGGGGTATCAAACTCAATATCATTGAGGGCCGCATGAGGGGTGTATTTGACCTCGGGGGCCAGATGGGTGTGGTCAGCTTGACATCACTCAAGTTAGGGGGCACCTGTAGTGGCCTGGGCAGGGGGATCCTCCTGCAGTCCTCTGCCAGTGAAGATGGAGCCATGCATGCCCCTCCTGAGCTCCGTTTTTGCTGGCAGAGACACCGCAAGCCAGTCCTTTGCTATTTCTAGGGTGGCCCCGCACCCTGAGGGCCAGATCCGGACCGTGGGTCTTGAGTTTGACACCCCTGATATAAACAGAAAATATGTTGTTCAGCTGAACTCAATACTTGAGAATACACAAACTTTATATAGTAGGAAGAGTGTGGAGTCTTTGGTGCTCTCTGAGTTTGCTTATTTTCTTGCAGACGTTTCATTACCCAACTAGCACTGATGATATTACCTAGGTTGGCTAATAAAACATCTGCAAGAAAATAGGCAAGTTCAGACAACACCAAGGACTCCTCACGTTAGTCCTAAACTACAAATATTCTTCTTTATTAGGAAGGGTGTGGCAAACACAATCTACTGTCTTCTTTCAGGATGATGGTTTTTGACACACATTTAATCTGCAACTCTGCAATTTTTCCCCTTTAAATACTAACCAGATTTGACTGTCTAGTCCAGATAAGGTTTGCCAGGTGCTGCTACCTGTTGTTATCTAAGAGGTAGATTGGACTTAATCTTTTCTCCCAACAACTTAACATCTGCCATTATTAATCTTATTAATAATTTCTTAACCCTCTGATACAAATCTGAAGGCACTAACAGCTCAGCTGAAAAGACTTTGACTTTGAATGATTTTTCTTATTTTGTGCCTTAATGTTGCTTCTTCCTCTTTCCCCTTTTATCTATAGCAGATAAAAGCCATTAATAGTGTGAATTATAAACAGGGATATTTACAAATCTGGATTGGGCTGGTCAGATTAAAAAAGGGATTCCAGCCCAAAACTATTTGCAGATCATGTTCCATCTGTTCATCCAATAATTCTAATTAGAACAGCAGTTTATTCTTGGCAACAACACGCCCACACAAGATACACAGATGTACCTCTTTCCCCCATAAACAGCAACTCCTCAAAAAATAACTGTACTTGTGAAACAAAAGGCAAGTGCTAAGAGAAGGAATACAGATATAGAATTGACTCAGACAGCGGAGTCAAATTGTGGCAAGAAACAAACACTATCACTTTAGGACCAGTTAAGAGACTGAAGCAGCTTTCTGCAGCGTGGTGTCTTCCAAGTTACCCAATCCCATAATCCCCATCGACATTTGGAAAGCATCCTATTATGGAAAAGATATTTAAATCACAAGACTATATTTTGCTCATTTCATGAGGAAAGATATTCAGCCCAGAAAATCACGACAGAGAGCCGTTTTCTGCATCCTAAGCACAAATTCCTCCCAATAAAATCCAATATTCAGCTAATGACTGCTGCAAATCCATGCATAAGTCAGCCTTGGTTGACTAGCAACTGTGAAAAGACTTCATTGAACACATCATTCTGTGAAATACCATGCAACAATACAGTTGTTCTTTCTGTTGTGTTGTGTCTGCCATGAAACACTCATTCTGATCGCTGGGAATGAATTACCGCAGCTCAGGGACAGAGAATGGATGGAGAAAAGAATAGTTTCAATCCCTGGCATCACAAGATAGCAGGAGATGGAATAAAATCTTTTTCTGCTTGGGAATCTAAAGGGATGCAAGCAATTTGTCCAGGCTTGATGTGCCTCATTACTGTATAATGCAGCTTCCTATATCCCAAGCTAGTTGCTAATTTGCCCATTTTTAATTTTTTTAAATTTTTCTAACTGATGCATTTTTAAAAGATGGACCCACTTTTAAAGAAGACAAATAAGGTAATCTGCAGTTCTAGCTATCATCCCTTTCACCCTTTCCTTGCTGTGTCTCAAGAATAAGAAGCCCTGAGAAAATGAATTTTCTCAGATGTCTCACAGTCATACCTAGAATGACCAGCAGGGTTCCCAACACGGAAGTGGGAAACAGAGGGGCAGCTCCCATTGGTGCAGGAAGAACTTGACGGTTCATCTATGAGTATTTTTTTTTATTTTTTTAATTTTGTTTGTCAATTGCTTACAAGATAATATGTATAAGTAAAAACATAGTTATGAATACATGGATACATATAAGAAAAATAAAAAAATAAAAGAATCAATAGGACAGGGACGGTAGGCCCGTTGGTGCACTTATGCACGCCCCCTACAGACCTCTTAGGAAAGGGATGAGGTCAATAGTAGACAGTCTAAGGTTAACGTTTTTGGGGTTTGGGGAAGAAACCACAGAGTCAGGTAGTACATTCTGTTCACTACCCAGGAATTCTTCACCATAGCTGCATTTTACTAGTTCCAAGTGAAACTTAGTGGTGTGGTTTCAAGTTATAGCTGACGCCCAGAATTGCCTGGACAAAGCCTGCGGTTTTCTTTCTTCTTCTTTTTATAAAGTTTTTTTTAATTTTTTTACACATCTCTTCAAGTGAGCAATGTGATTCCAGGTTACAACATTTAAACATAGTCATAATTGCATTTATTGCATCTAATTTCATATCAAATCATTATCTATTCCACTGATCTTTAAGTTCTCACTTCATATTTCAATTCATTAATTCAATATCAAAAACATTTTATCCACTTATGTTTTCAATTCTTTATCCCCTATTTCCATTTTCAGCTTACCATCTATTTTATTTTATATTATTCATTATTATTTTCACTAACTTTCTCAAAGCCGATATATAATAAACAGTCAAAAAAGAATAAAAATAAAATAAAACTAATATATTCAGGATCCACATGGTATTTCCCCCAGTCTACAATAAATCTTATATATATTCCAGAGATATTCATATAACCATTTCATATTTTTCTTTGTTTCCACTTAGCCAAACTTTAGCTATAAAACTGTATTAAATTTTCATTCCCCTCCTTTTTAATCATAGTATAATCTCATTACAAATACTTTCACATTCCAATATAATCCTTTTCTGATTTATCGTATTCTATTTCCTCATATCCTTTATACGTATAATCAATCACATTTTCTATTTCATGTCTAATATAATATGTACACACTAAAGAAAAAGAAAAAGAGAGAGAATTAAGGTTCCTTTTTGTTTCCATTTAGCAAAGATTAACCTATAAAGTTTTATTTAATTTTCATCATACTTTTTGGTCATAATAGCAAAAATTTTTACAGTTTACTATATTCTCCGTTTTTCTAGTATCATTTAGATAATCAATTACATACATACATACACACACACACACACACACACACACACAGGATTTGATAACAATAAAGCCCTCTTAATTTCTCTCACTCTATCTTCATTTTTCTCATATATAATTATATAATAATCTTAAGGTAATTCCCAATAAGTTTTAAACTTCAAATCTCCCCAATCTATATTTCTAATTAAAAAAATGCTAAAATACATTTCCATGTGGCATCCCCCCTTTATAATATATTTAACCCTTATCTCTACATCTCTCGGCCTTATCATTTCTTGTAATTTTAGCCAGCTTTCCTTTTTCTAAATTTTTCCAGTCTTCCCTCTTTACTCCTCTTTTTTCCTCTAGTATTATTTTTATTTTCATCTGACAATCACTTATCCCCCCGCCCACCCTTTCCTGCTCTCTCTTTTGGAATTTCTTTTTGTACAACTTCTTCCTTTGTTTAATCTTGGGAGTATTTTCCCTTTTATTTGTTACAGCTATCATCAATGTCTGAGTTCCTTTTATGTCTTTTGGCAATGTCCCTTGTTCCCTGTGCTCTTCTAAACTGCTTTCCTCTTCCTTTAACTCCTCCTCCTTGAACGTTCTTTGTTCTTCTGCAAACTGCATCGCCATTAATTTTTCTGCCAGTGTGTCCAATAATTCCATTCTTTCTTTTAACATTCCTCTCAGAGTTTGCAGTTGTGACTTGAATCCTTTGCCTGTTTCTTCCATTTTTAATCAGTTGAGTCATTCTTTATTTTATTAAAAGTCAGAGTCTTTTATTTTAGTCCTTGCCAAAAATATCTGTTTGTATTAATTCCTCTTATTAATCCTTCTGTCTCCTTGTCACAATCAACACCAAACAGTCCCAAGGTATTATCTTCATTTGTCCTTTTGCTGCAATCACCCCCTTTTTTAGTGCTTCCGAGGTTCTTATAATATAGTTTTTTATTTCATTTCATTTCTCATTCACACATTTATAAGTCCAGTAATTTTCCATGAAATCATAAGAGGAAAAGAGCCTTTAATCATTAGATGGTGCTCTATATCACTTTCTACTTTTCAAAGTTCTTTTTTCTCTTTTCAATTGTATTAATGCTATTAGCTCTTTTAAATACAGTCAATTCTGGGCAAGTCCAGCATTCTATCCAATGCCTAATTAATGCCAGTTTCTGTATTTTATTTCAAATTTAGTCTCTAATTCCTTTGTAGCCCTTTTATAATCTGGTTTTTTATTTACCCTATATTTTCCTCTCATTTTCCATTAGCTGCTGTCATACTCTTAAATGAGGGCTCTTTCTTTCTGTTTCTTGGGGTTGTCAAAAAAAATCCAAGTTCTTTTGTCTGTTTACATGCTGCTCACCACTTCACTGCTGCAGCACACATTTAAGTCCTGGAAGCTTCCTGTCTTCAGGGCAGCCATTAACACTTCTGCTACCTCCTGTCTTCAAGGGGAGTATATCTAGCCAGGGAGGATGCGGCTCCCCTTGACCCAGCTGGTGGTCTTCCCCTCTTCCCCCACCTCTCTGAGGTGGGTCCAAAATGGATCCGGTCCCGTTAAGACCTACAACAGGATAAGCGTGGATCCAAGCCACGCATGATCACGGTCTTTGGTCCGTCTTCAAGGGAAGTGCCACCGGAAGTCAGCCCTGCGGTTTTCTTGACAATGGTTTTTTTGGAAGTGGTTTACCTACTTCCTAGGACTAAGAATGAGTGAGTGGCCTAAGATCAACCAGCTATCTTTGTGAGTAAGGTGGGACTAGAACTAACAATTTACCTGTTTCTATTTTAAAGCCTTAAGTGAAACTTAATTGAAAAATAATATGCCCAATAGCTTGTCTTCTCTGAGATGAAAATATTGAAGACATATGACAGTGTTCTTAAACTACATGAAAGAAGATAAAACTCTATTTCTTTTCCCAGTCCATGCATGGGCTCGGGAATTCTTTGAAGTTGTCCATATATCTTGCTGAGATTGAAAGAAAATTTGGATTAAAATATAGAAAGTGAGATACTGTAAGGCAAACTTGGTAACAGTAACCGTATTTGAACACTGGAACTAATTACTCAGATAAGTAGTGAGAGGTGTTGAAACAGTGCTAGATAATCATATGCTGAAGACTTTTAAATTAGATTCCTACACTGAGCAGGGTGTCTAAGCAATCTTCTCAAATATATGATTATATGATTCATTACAAAATTTACTGGCTATGACATATCATCATCATTAAAAATTAGTTCATATCATAGTTCTGCTTCTTTCAGGACTGTAGGGTAGTCTTTTTTTAAAAAAAAAAAAAGCAGATAAGGCTAAACAGAAACAAATATTTGAACATGACCCCAAAGCTGAGGGTGATCTTACTGTTGTAACAGCATTTTCCATTTTTCCTTGTTAAGTCAGGTCAATATTTGGTGGAAAGTAGAACAAAACAATGTATGTATGTATGTGTTTATCTGTAGCATTGCTTGATACATTGCTACTGGGTGATCAAACAGTTCTGTCCATTTACAAAATGAAAAGGCTGGATACAAAATTAAATAAAGGGCTTTTATGCAGAGTAATGACAGAGGAACTGGCTTTGCCTACAGGAAAGTTCTAGGTATAAATTTCAATTAGGATACAACAAATCAGTTTCAATGTTTTTCAAACTTTCTGCAACTGTGAACTACTAAATAAGCATTTACAAAATACAAAGATCGTTCCATTTTACAGTCAGCTTTCTCCCTTTATTTTACTCTTTAACTGTGATAGTTTACATTTGGGAGCCAATTAGATGATTATGGTTGGATTTGTGCATGCTTTGTAATTCTGTTTTGAAAAGAGTGAACTAAATCTTGAACCAAAATATTTATTGCATGTTTTTCTTCACCAGTTAAATCATTTTATGTAATTCATGCTACAACAAGAAGTCTTAGCACAAGTTTATTGGTCAAGGATGTTTTGATCCCTGAATACAAGACTAAAATCAAATCAATTTCCAGTCCAATGAAATCTTATATTTTAGTTATTCATAATCCCATTCACATTTTTCTTTTGGGGTTGTTGATTCTCTTCGTTCCATTTTGCATAGGACACATGGGCTCACAGTTGAACTTGAAGCCGTTCCATATTGTCTTATTTTATAAATTTTAGTATACACATTCATACTTGTATGGCTGTCACTTGTACTATCAGTTTTCAGACACTGTTCTATTCTCATAAACCAGTTGACTAATGAAACATTTGGGAAAATGAGGCTGAATATGAATGTGTAGAAGATGTGGTAGATTATTTGGCAATCTCAGGGGAGGGGATGTGAATCTATCACAATCTACCCTTAATCTATGGACTGTGAATGTTGTATGCTGCGAAGTCGCTGGGTGGGAGTTGGGCAATTCGTTTAAAAACAAACAGCTCAGGCCATGGTTTGAGCACTGCTGCCCTAGAGAGATGTTAATAGTTGGCATTCACAAACCTAAGTTAGATGAACTGATAAAATGGCATAGTAGAAACTGGATCTATATATCCAAAACCAGAAACTTATATTTTAATAGGCAGGAAGGATTCATAATGACAAAGAACAGAGGTAAAAAGAAGCATTATTAAAGGCATTTTTGAAAATACACAGCGTCCCTTACCCGTATCGGTGCCTGCCCACATCTCTGATTAGTTTCTCTGACAGGTAAGCTCCAATGCGATCCAGCTTCTCTGGAGCAGAGAGGGCATAGAAGGTCAGCTTCTCCATGTTGGTTTTTACCAGCCCATCCTGAAAGAACATTTCCATGCTAAAACTTAAAAATTAAATTATTAAATATATTAATCCCCTAACCAGCACACATTGTCAGTGCTGCCTGGTTTGGCTTGGTGCCTCAAAGGCATCCTGCCATCAAAGGCTGGAAGGGTGGGGGAAGAAGGATGGAAGGGAATAAAGCTATGTGCATAGATGATAGGAAATAGGGAGTGGGGAATGACAAGTGATAAAGACCAGAGCAGCCCAGATCCAATTTTTAACAGCATCCCAAGGCCAGGCACTCTGAGAAAATATGCAGATTACCCCCATTCTTAAAACATTTTGATTGGAAATGGACTGGTCACAAGGGGAGGTATGAGCTGTGGGAGAACCTTTCTGTATCTTTTGAGCATGGGAAAATTCAGAGTTAGCCTGACTTTATTGCAACCAAAACCTTTTGTAAAAGAACCCCTTGCTTTAACCTAATGGAGTCGAGGGTCTTTTTTCCTAAGGGATCTTTCCTAAGGGTCTTTTTTCCTAAGGGATCAGATTGGGGCAGGTATATATTAATATTAATATTTGTATATATATATATATATTCATATTCCCACATGCAATTTATCCCTCGTTTACCCTCAAAACAATCAACAGTTCAACAGAAGGAAAGACCAAAAGTCAACCAGCAAGTACTCTATGGCCGAGTATAGACTTGGATTTGAATTAGTAGACCCATTAGTACCAATGAACTGCACGGCCAGCTGAATAAAGAGATAAAGACATAGCTTCTCAGTAACCACAGCTTCTTCAAAGCAAAAAGAATTGGGTTACAGTATCACGTGGGTGTATAACTACTGTCCGCATGTGCACTTATACACCCTACAAGCTTTAAAAGAATAGCTCCTCTTTTTTTTTTTTAAAGGGATTTGGCAACTCCCTCAGATCTATTCTTTGTGTATTTTCTGCATTTTAATTCAGAACCAAAGATAGAATATGAAAATAGACAGAGAAATGTGAATATATTTATTTTGTTGTTTCCTTCTGTTTTGCTAATTTTAAGTTTGCAAGTTGTGTGTGTGTGTGTGTGTGTGCATATATCTGTATGTATATAGAATATATGGTCACATGAAATCTCTTATTCTAGAATCAGGTTAACTTTGATTCAATAAGCATATCCACTTCTTGTATACTAGATGGGGACACAATATAAAAGAGCCACCATTCTGAGAAATGTTTCCGTACACATGAAGTCATGTAGTCCCATTTGCTTTGGGGCTTTTGCGTGAAAAGCTGAAGAAGGTAAGTAAAGAAGGACATACCAAAGGTACATGTCATATACATAACATATATAATTCATATGAAATATGAAAATACGGACAGAGAAAAGTTTTCCTCCCGCTACTGTGTTACAACCCACAGTCCTCTGATGAAACTGAATGCATGGAGACTTAAGGCGACTAACAGAAATAATTACTTTTTTATACAACATTACACAAAATATACATAATACATAACCTATTGCAGTCACTGTCATGGAATGTATAGCCATATAAATCATTTAAGTAAAATAGAATAGAATAAAATAAAAATAATTGCAGAATTATCTGCTGTCTGATTTGGTAATGGCCACTTGAATAAATAGTTTTAAAAACTGGTGGAGCCCAGGGAGGTAAGAGAAGGTAAGAGAAGAAGAGGATTGATTTCATGGAGGTAAGATCCAGAAGCTTTAGTTTATTTGGACATGAAGAAAACCTTGGATGTAGTTTCCTGGCAGTTCTCAAAGACTCAGAAAACCCACTATAGTTTTTTTTTTAAAATACGAATTGATAATTGATATTTGTCAATTTTGAGATTGGGTTGATCCTTAACATTTTTGCATGTATTTGTATTTTTCTATTCTTGAATGGGTTACATAATGAAGTCAAATGCCCAGCAAATCACTTACTGAAATGGATAGTCATATAGATTGTATAAATAAATAAATAACTTTTAAAAACCGAAGAGGGGTTAATGGGGGCCATTACTAGAATATATAGAACTGAACATCTGTCTGTGCAGAAGGCTTTTAGTTAAGGTTCACTTACCTCTGGATCCTCTGGGAAGATATTGTCAACAAGTCTTTTGTAACGGGGCCGCAGTGCTCCACAACAGCCACACACACCTGAAACAGAAAGGAAATTAAATCCTCCACTTTACAAAGGACTAGTAGAAATGAGACCTAGATTTGTTTTCAATTAGTTATGCAGATCATTCTCCTTGCAATCATAAAACTACAGAACCTTAGAATTAGTAGGGACCATTTTGACCTTCAAGTCATGCCCTCATTCATTACTGAGATGCACATGAAAGCAAATCTAAACAGAAGAGAATATATGCCACTCAGGGTTGAACTGTGGGGTCCTTGGTACTTTCTGAGCTTGGTTGTTTGCTTGCAGAAGTTTTATAAATTAACTAGATAACATTCATCTGTATGAGGTGAGCTTGGGGTTTCTGACATGACCTCACCCTGCTCCATGGCAGGAACGGGTTTCGAACGATTGTCAGCCCAGCCTTCTAACCTTGCAAGCCATCATGGCCCTTATGTAATAGACTATTACACAGATAAAGATTTATAATTAGATTCAATACTTTTCAAGTTGTTTACTTGAACGTTTGTTTATTCCAGCGAATATATTTTTCAGTCTGCCTTATATTCTTGCTGATGAAATCTTTGTCACAATCTATTACTGCAACCTTTCCAACCTGATACCGTATGTATGGGTTGGCCTACATCTACAAAAATCCCCAAACAGCAGGTACCAAGCTAGAAATGCTATGATTACACATTCTTCTCTGAAAATGCCAATTAAATGATAAGGAGCTGTGCAAGAAAACTATTTAGAGTAGATGACTTAGTTTTTAGCAGCATAACCTGCATACTTACTCAGAAATAAAGGTCTGGTGACTTCAGTGAGATATACTCCCAATGTAAAGATATAATTGATGGGAATCTAATTATTTATGGCTAGGCTCATACAATGTTCTAGTACACTTTTCTTTAATTGTGGTTTATTAACTGGGTTTATACAGCATGTTGTCATAAACCATGGCTTACAAACCACTATAGCTGGATTCACAAAATAAGCAATAATATAACTTATATGCAATTCAGCAACTGATATGGTTAGTTTTATATATGTGTGTGATGTATATGTGTGTGTGTGTGTGTACACACACACACACACACACATATATATATAGAGAGAGATGTAGATAGGTTTTCTGGATACTGTAAGTGGTGGTGGTGGGAGGAACGAACATTTCAATGTGCACAAGTATCTATTTTGTCATTCCATCCTAAACTGACGCAACATAACAATCTAAATGTACAGCATAACAAATCATAGTTTGACCTTATCACCCATTTATACAAAGCAGGGTTGATAGATTAATGTGTTCCTTGCTTCAAACAGATAATATAAATACTATAAACACTTGCAGCCTACAAAGAGGTAATTCATAGAACTCAATATACGTTCCCATTACATTTTTCTGCATCAAGGAGAGTAACAGAAGCTTCACCAGTCAAAAAAGAAAAATAGCTGAGACAGAGTACAAGAAAAAAATGCTTCAGGGAGTTGCTTCACAGTCTTTGCTTATTAGACTTTCCTTTTTTCTTCCTAATTGCAATTACATGCATTTTTTATATAAGACAGTCCAGAATGCTTCCAGGTACAATAATAAAAAGCTTGCCATCTTTCTTCTAAAGCAGCCCCTTTTCACAACATCAACATTAGCATCCTTTCTGTCTTTTCCTTAGGCAATGCTGGAACTTGGATGACATGGAGATGTTTGGGTTTCCCATTCGTTGATACGCTGAGATCCGAACCTCCACAATTCCTCAGGCAACATGTTCAGTGACCTCCATGACTGAAAATGTTGGGAGATGCTGTCTCTAAACATCTAGAAGACATAGGATTGGCTAATATTCCCTAACACTTCTGGAGAGCACCAGGTTGGCAAAGGTAACATTATAACACAGAAATAAAGCAGAAATATCCCCATTATGATTGTGAGAAAAATACTTTGTCCTACATTCTGCAAAAGGGCAAATGAGAGGCTAATGGAAAAAAGATCACTACAAAACAAACGACCCAGGAGATTATAGCACAAGATCCAGGATATCTCCACAACAAAACTCACAAGGCCATCACACAGCCCATTATACCAACATCAACTCCATCAACCAATCAAGAGTGCAGCCAACCAGCCCAGCACACCAGCCCCCCCCCAGTATATATAGAGAGACGGCAGCTCTGATCACACACTGCTTGCACTCGCACGAAGCCGAAAGCACCAGCCTGAGGATGGCGAGTGGGACCTCAGCAAGATATTCTTAACCTTCACCAAGATATTCGTCACCAAGATATTCTTAACCTTACATGGGAAAAGACCCGAACACACCTAGACCTACATACATACATGCACACATACATACATACATATATATGTTCTGTCTTGCCTTTCCTCTTTCCCAAAAGATGAAAGAGTACAAACTTACACAAACACATGCAGGCAAGCTGGCTTGGACTTCACAGAGTTAATTCTTTGGAACTGATAATATTCTTGGCATTCCAACACGTCCTGCCTGCCAAGTCCGAACTGATAGTAAATAAAATTTTACTCACAGAAAATCACCAGGCAGTCCACAAAGAAAATCTGAAGTAAGGTTAAACTTTGTCCCGTATGCTGGCCACCTTGCCTTCTAGTGTGCCATCTTCACCGGGCACAGGTGGTGGATCAACAGCTATGGGACGTCGGAGATATGTTATATTTGCAACTGTCACAAGCTTCCTTGAATGTTGTATGGACAGAAAGGCAGAATACAAACTAAAGCAACAAAGAAACCATAGCAATAGCACTTAAACCTATATATCACTTCATAGTGCTTTACAGCACTCTCTAAGTGGTTTACAGAGTCAGCATGTTGCCCCCCAATAATCTAGATCCTGATTTAATGACTTCGGAAGGATGGAAGGCTGTATCAACCTTGAGCTGGACAGAATCGAACTGATGGCAGTTGGAAGAATTAGCCTGCAATGCTGCATTCTAGCCACTGTGCTACTACTTAAAACCATTTGTTCAGCTACTGTCTGAAATTACGAAATGGATTTATGACCCAGGTGCAAAGTTATGGCACTTGGCACTTTTGATCAAGTGATCAAAATCTTGGCACTTGGCAGCCTGCACACATTACAATTGTAGGAGGATTGATCTATTTATTTGGGGGGGTGGGGAACCCTGCCCAACAACACTCATCAGCAAGTGGAAGTCTCAGCCAACTGCCATTGACTCCAGGGCTTAACTTCTCCAAATCATGTAATGAGACCAGTTGGATGCTAGCATGGAGAATGGCAAGAGCTTGTTCTTCCAATAGTTTAGAAGCCTCACGTGATTTCAAGAAGATGCAATTTGCCAAAGAAGGCTTCCAAAGTATCATGAGAATTGGATGATGGCATGGAATGGCCTTGGGAAGAAGGCCTGGCACAGCCAGGAACTGTCAGTATATTCTACTCTTATTGTTTATCCTAGCATTAATCCTTAGCAGATGTTTTCATTATTTTTAATATAGGGCAGTGTTGGCGAATCTTTTCAGCACCAAGTGCTAAAACAGAAGCACGCACATGTGCGCAGGGGAGACCACCAGGAACTGGAAGAGCAGCTCCCCAGCATGCGTATACATGCACTCCAGAAACAGGAACACCAGCTGGGTGGCGCACATGCACGCACTGGGAAGCTGAGCTTCCAGTTTTCGGTGCACGCATGAGCACGGGCCACCTGCTCTTCCGGTTTCTGGCGCTCCTGCATGTGCAAAGACCAGCTGGCCGGTGCACATGCGTGTGCCAGAAGCCAGAAGAGCAATGGGCGACGGCTGGCGTGCCTGGAGAGATGGCTCTGCGTGCTACTTTTGGCACACATGCCATAGGTTCACTATCACGGATATAGGATGTATATATTCTTTTTTCAAGCAATATAGTTTTTATGTAATAGTTACATAGCTACAGTTAATGTTTCAAAGAAGTGTTAATTGTAATATTTTGGAAGTGTAATAAACATTGTACTGTTTAATAAACATCTTATTGTTTTGAATATTACCCAGAGTCCTATGACAGGGCAGTATAAAACAGAGCAAGTTAATTATGTTTTCAGTGGTCATGGGAAGAAAGGTCATAGACAAGTAAAGCAAGAATTCATTACAAAGAGGTTGCTTTGTATTAAAAAGAAAAGAGTCAGCTATTTGTTTGGAGGCAGAAACCAAAGAGAATAGAAAGTAGAGATATGGCATCATTAAATAGATGACAAAGTGGACAACTGTAGAACCCAAAGGTATAGGTACTCCTCAATGTACAACCTGCAATTGGGTCAGTAATCTTGGTCATTGAGTGAAGAGGTTGTTAACCGAGACATCACACTGATTTCCTCACTCAACAACTGCAAATATGGCATTCTGGCATTAAAAGAGAACTGTGAGTCATTAAGTAGATGAGTTCCTGGTAAAGTATTACAGGAATGCCTCAGGGAGTGGCCTGGTGCAGGCTGCATGCAAGGTGGGAATGCTTCAGCTGGCTCAACCTAGCCCAGCAGTGTTTATGACTGCAGGGGTGCAGCAACCCTCTCACCCCTTCTACTCACCTCTCTCCCCACAATCCATGCCCTTTTGGTCACCCTGCACAACGACATTCAGTGATGTCAGCACAGGGCCTGAGGTCTTCAACAGTCTCAGCCAGCTGCCACTGCCCCCAGCCTTGGACTTCAGCTCTGGTGCCACTGCAGGCAGCCTGGCACTGAGAAATGCTACTTCAATCCCTATACCACAGCTGGCCATGCCAGCACATTTAGCCAAGCCACAATTCCCCTCTGAGCCCTGATCTCCCCAGGAACTGTTGTGGGCCACACACCTTCAGTCTTTTTTCAACCTGCAGTATCCCTTTGAGTAAATCAAAGCTGTTACTTCTAGAACATATACGTACGTCAGTATTATTTAAGGCAACATTATCAAGTATAGAGGAAACTATAAAAGTAATTTCTGTAGCTTCTCATAGCATCACCAGCCATTCTTGAATGAATAAAACACCTGCCTATATTACTGTTATTTTTGCACAATGGTGGCTATTTATTTGACTGTAGAAGATGCTATAAATCGCTAGTGAGGAAATGAAAGATTGGCAGGCAGAAGTACCATCCATCCTTTTTTTCCATGTTACGCCATTACTTGTGTAATTTTACTCCCTCAAGACCCAAGGCTATAAATAATTCTGAGAAAAAGAGTGGTTATTGTGGGGTGGGAGGGTGGAGAAGACACTTCAGTAGGGTTAATGGTTATACGAATGGCTACATTCTTCATTTATTTTGCAACTATACAGCCTCTCACCCTACATCATTGTTAGTCAGCCAAGCATTTGATAATATATAGCTCCATTCTTAATAAATTTTATTAAAAACAAGATTACCATTTTTTTCCCATTTGAAAATACTCTTGTAGAGAACAAACGTTAAAAGTTGTGCATATAACAAGTGTTTTGTTTTCTACCAATATGGTACCAATATGGTAAAGTTTTGGGAAATTTGATTTTTACCACTTACATTCAGAAATTTATGATCATGCATCAAATCATTGATCATGTGTGACCTTGAATGGGTTCTGATCTGTCTTTTTTATTAGCTCTTTTAAATGCAGTCTTTGACAAATTAGCATGTGTCCTTGGCTTGAATGAGACCTTTCCATTTTTATTTCTAACATGTCACCCTACAGGCTTAAGCTCCTATACTTAATGTCAACATTTTTCCTCTGTACATCTCACAGATAACAGATAATCAGAGTTGGAAGGGACCTTGTAGGTCATCTAGTCCAACCCCCCGCCCAAGCAGGAGACCCTACACCAGGGGTGTCCAACCTTTCACCTTCCCTGGGCCACATTAGAAGATGAAAATTTGGTTTGGGCCGCACATAAAATAAAATAACAGTAACGATACCCAATCATCCCAAAAAACCATAGAAAACATAGTTAACATATTAAATTTATTTGGAAATGAAGTTAGTGAGATGTTTTTATTATTTATTATTAATTATTTATTAAAAATTATTTATTTTTTATCACGGTTTTTTTATCAGTTTTTTTATCACAGTTTATTTTCTGGCCAAATTTGGGGGGGGGGGGGGGGAGAAAGCTCGCCTGCCTCGCGCCTACCTCTCCTCCTGCAAATGGCCCGGCTGGATGAGGCAGGACTGGAAGGCAGAAGCAGCAACAGCGGCGGTGGAGGCAGAAGCCTTCCCCCGCCACCGCTGCTGCTTCTGCCCCCGCCGCCGCTGCCCCCGCTAGTGCTTCTGCCCCCGCCGCCGCCGCTGCTTCTGCCCCTGCCACCGCTGCCGCTTCTTCCCCCGCTGCCGCTTCTGCCCCCCCGCCGCTTCTTCCCCCGCCACCGCTGCTGCTTCTGCCGCCGCCTCCACTTCTGCCCCTGCCGCGGGGGCAGCGGCGGCGGGGGCAGAAGCGGTGGCGGGGGCAGAAGCGGCGGTGGGGGCAGAAGCGGCGGCGGCGGGGGCAGAAGCAGCGGCGGGGGTGGTGGGGGCAGAAGCAGCAGCGGTGCCGGCGGCGGCAACAGCAAGAGGTGGCGCTCTGACGGCGCCTGCCTTTTGCTGCTTGGCCTGGCGCCCACCTTTTCTCTTGCTGCTTGCCCTGGCGCTCGCCTCGCGCCTGCCTCTCCTCCTCCTCGCTGGCTCTGGCACGATGGTTGGGGTGGGCACTGGGCCGCATTATGAGGCGACCTGGGCCGCATGCGGCCCATGGGCCGCGGGTTGGACAAACCTGCCCTACACCATTTCTGACAGATGGGAGTCCAATCTCTTCTTGAAAATCTCAAGTGATGATGCTTCCACAACTTCCGAGGGCAAACTGTTCCATTGGTTGATCGTTCTCACAGTCAGAAAGTTTCTCCTTATTTCCAGGTTAAATCTCTCCTTGTTCAGTTTCCATCCATTATTCCTTGTCTGACCTTCAGGTGCCTTGGAAAATAGCTTGATCCCCTCCTCTCTGTGGCAGCCCCTCAAATATTGGAAGACTGCTATCATGTCTCCCCTGGTCCTTCTCTTCACTAGACTAGCCAAGCCCAGTTCCTGTAACCATTCTTCATATGTTTTAGTCTTCAGTCCCCTAATCATCCTGGTTGCTCTTCTCTGTAGATTTTTCTAGAGTCTCAACATCTTTTTTCTAGTGTGGTGACCAAAACTGGATGCAGTACTCTAGGTGTAGTCTTACTAAGGCTTTATAGAGTGGTATTAGTACCTCACTTGATCTCGATTGTATCCCTCTGTTAATGCAACTTAGGATTGCATTAGCTTTTTTGGTGGCAGCTGCACATTGCTGGCTCATACTTAGCTGGTTGTCCATTAAGACTCCAAGTTACTCACCCAGTCTATATGTGTATTTTTGGTTTTTCTTGCCTAAGTGTAGGACTTTAATTTTTTCTACATTGAATTTCATTTTGTTAAATATGGCCCAGTGTTCTAGTCTATCAAGTGTTCTTGAAGTCTATCTATAGGATTCCAAGTGCTCAACCATTACCAACTGTAACTGAAAAATATCCAAACTACTGGGATAAACAGATAAACCAACAGAATTTTTCTGATGCCAAAATTAAAGGTGGAGATGCAATACTAGAATGTTATGCTCAATATATTAAAAAAATCCATATCATAAACCCAATCTTCTCTGAATTTAGACATCACTCTATTCAATTTGACTTTTAAAAATATTTTCTTATTCCCAGCATCTTCCAAAATTGCATATGCAGAGAACAGCCCTATATCCATGGAGTACTGTACTTCCAATCCTTCTCATGTTTAATGAGAATCAATCCCTGATTGCTCATCACAGCCTAAACAAAACTTCAAGGTGTTTGAGAAAGCAATCAATATTACAGACATGTTTCTAGTCCCTCTGGCTGAACATAAAGCTTGGAAATAAGAGTTTAGTGCTCTACGTAGTATTTTTCAGTTGCTTTTTTATATATACACATATTTCCTGTCTGCACAAAGAATGACTATTCCAGACATAAGTTTTTGATGCCATAGCAGATCCATAAATAACAAAAAATAATTATATATGATCCATTCAGGCTGCTTGGAAAAATGGAATCTGCATTCCAGTAGAACATGGCAAGAGGGGACCAGAAAAAGAGACAAGGTTTTCCTTTTGTGAAATCAATCAACCCATCCACCCAAAGCTACATAACAATCATTTTTAGATGAATTTAACCTGTAGCAAACATTCACCTCCTGAGCAAGTGTTGGGAGTTATTTTAAACACCTTTCTCCAGCTCTTGCAGCAGCCCAAATTCACACCCGCTTTGAAAGATGATTTAGCAGGTCTTAATTCTCACCTTCCTACTTTTTTTCCAAAGCACAGACAGCAGTAGAAATAGCCTGCAGAGGGAGTTCCTGCCTTGTCAGGCAAAATTCAACTGATTTGGGGTAACGATGCAGTGAAGGAAGCCTCTTTCTCTCTGGAACGGAAGGATCTTTCTCATCAAGGAGAAGCAGCAAGATGGGAAAATGAGAAAAGCCCTTCTGGCCCCTTGCCAGCAACCAAAAGCCGCTAGCAAATTTGCATAATAAGGCCTAGCTTTTTATCTCATTCTTGCCGTGTTCAACACAATTTGCAAACATTATCTAATTAATCTACATAATGTGGGACTCACCTCCCTCCTTCCCTCTCCTGCATGAGAAGCTAAGTATTCCCCTTCTTCTTTTTTTACAGTTTCATGAAATTACCAAACAGGCTCAATCAACAGCAACTAAGATGATCAAAGGCCTGAAGACTGAACCATATGAAGAACGTCTGCAGGTTTTGGGTCTGGCTAGTCTAAAGAAAAGAAGAACTAGGGGGGACATGAGAGCAGTATTTCAGTATTTGAGGGTCTGCCACAAAGAAGAGAGGGTCAAATTATTCTCCAAAGCACCAGAGGGCAGGACAAGAAATAACAGTTGGAAACAAAACAAAGAGAGAAGCAACTGGAATTAAGGAGAAACTTTCTAACAGTGAGGACAATTAACCAGTGGAACAGCTTGCCTCCATCACTGGAGGTTTTATGAAGAGACTGGGCAGTCACTTGTCTGAGATGATATATAGGATCTCCTGCTTGAGCTGGACTAGAAGACCTCCAAGATCCCTCCCAGCTTTATTCTATTCTAAATATAGCCTAAAGAGGTTGTTTTTTTTTAAGAAAAGAGACTGTATTGGGAGATGAGATTCATTACCATCCAATCCAGCATTCCACTTCTAAAGGGACAAGGCAGAGCTTTCTAGAGTCTTCAAAAAGGGACATGGAAGGAGCTATAATTTCTGTTGATTTCCAAAGCAAAAGCTCCACTCTTCACTATTGCCAACAACAGTTCCTGAGGACAGATTCAGAGCTGAAAGTTACTGTACAAAGTTGCCTTCTCTGCAGTCAGAACATTAGTTGATCAATCTTAAGAGTGTTGTCATTAACAGAAGCTTTTCTGGGTTTTCAAACTAAACATCCACTTAGGGTTGAATTTGGGAATTTTTACAGGCAAAACAGCTGTTCAACTTCTTTGCTAACCTCTTTTCCTAATGGGTTGCATTTGATGAACAATTAGAGTTTTGTAGAATCAAGGTGGCATGTCCAAAAAACATCAATATGGCTCCCTTTGTGATCAACTGAAACTATTCATAATCCCAAGGAATGGCTTTACCATGTAATGGTGAAAACAATGGCACCTTCTTTTCAAAGTTGGACTTTGTTCTTTCTGGTGGAAGCAAGGGGAAGGAGAAAGGAAAAAATATGCCTTTCCCAAAAATGCTTTTCCAAAAGGCATTTTTCTTGGGTTTTTTTTTTTTTTCACAAAAATGTTTCACTTCTCATCCAAGAAACCTCTTCAGTTCAGAACTGAAGAAGTTCAGAACTGGAGAAGTTCCTTGGATGAGAAATGAAATGTTTGCAAAGAAGAAACCAAGAAAGTCCAATTGCCTTTTAGAAAAGCACCTTTGGGACAGCCATGAACTGGATGATTGAGAATCTCCATAGGAAAAAATGCCTTGAACCAGTAACTCCCAATCAATCATAAAAAGAAACACAGAAGTTCTCCTGATCCTACAAAGGGAGTTTTTTTTTTAAGGAGGCATTTTTCTCAACCCAAAGACATCAAAACTGGTGGTTATCACTATTACCATCATATTTTACTACGGGGTAAAGTCTATAAATTAATGATATAGTTTGTGTACTTTAATTGTTTTGCCTGTCTTATTTCCAGTAGTAGTATTGGTCAATCACATTCTTAGCCAATGATATGCAAGAAAGCCATAAGTCACACATTCAAGAATCACCTATGCAATACAGGTAGTCTTCAACTTATGGCCACAATTGAGCTCAACATTTCTGTTGCTAAGTGTGACATTTGTGGGTTTTGCCCCATTTTGCGACCTTTCTTGCCACAGTTGTTAAGTGAATCACTGCAGTTTGTTAAGTTAGTAATATGGCTATTAAATGAACCTGACTTTCCCATTGACTATGCTTGTCAGAAGGCTATCCCATGACCCTGGGACACTGCAACCATCAAACAGTTGACAAGTGCCTGAATTTTGATCATGTGGTCTTTATTTCAATGTTATTGTAATTTTGAACAATCACTAAATGAACGGTTGTAAGTTAAGGATTAGCGATCTGGTAGCCATCAGCCACGCTTCCCCTAACTTGCTGCTATCTTTTATATAATTTGAGACAATACCACTCTCAATTTTATCTCACTCTACAAGCTCCATATACAAGAATGATAGCAACAGTCCAACATACAGGCTGATAGTGAAGACTTCCTTAACAAAACATTACAGTTCAGACAACATATCCAGGTAATAATTAGGACAGAGCACTAAAGGTGCTCAAAAGGTAGTTGTTACAATATTACTAGCCATGAAGCAGTCCAGCTGTGCCATCTGTCTAGCTGATCCACACCTTTATAAGCACCAAAGTTTGTTTAATCACAGCCATATACTCCCTCAACATAAGACAACAGGGAAAGACAATCTTTCTGGCTGCTTTGCAGCAGTTTGAAAAACCTGATCTCCTTTAAGACTCCATGAACCAACTCCCTTGGATAACTGATTCTGAGAGCCAAAGAGCAACTATATTTGAATGACTGAAATACACTTCATAGGGGGCTTGATCTATTCTGCAGGCAAAGAGAACTCCTTCCACAGGCTGCAAAGCTCCAACTCCTTTCCCCAAGAACTCAGAGGAGACCTCTCCACCCCACCTTGCAGATGATGTCCCATGATAAAATTATGCAGAAGTGCTAAAGCAAATCTGCTTCTTTAAAAGCAGTTTACTGATACAATGAGTAACACCAGATAAAGTCATTGATGGCAACCAAAATAATAAATTAGAGAGAGAGTAAAAAGGCAGTGCCGGCATACACAGAGAAGTTCCCTCCATCACAAAAAGACCCTCTGTCTGCATATACCATATGTTACCCATCCTCCCCCCCTCCCATTCCCCTACCCCTTGATTTACTTGCAGCCACCATCTGCTGCTCGGACGGGATCATGAAGCCAGCCAGGGATCATAAAGCCAGCCAGCGACAGATAAAATCTCGTCCTTTGTCTTTGTGACAAAGAGTTAAATGAACCCGATAGACAGAGGAACTGCTCCGTCAGCAAGCCCAGCCCACTCTGTGCCCGTGAAATGCTGTACCAAGGACTAGGACCATCTCACTGGCCTTGTGGAAGTCCCTTGCTCTCCAGGCATTGGGGTTAAACAATGCCGCCTTCTGCCTTCGTTATGAGGTTGGGACTGCTCACCGAGGGAGGAATCTCTGGGAACCATTTCCTGGAAAAGGGCATCGCCCACATGTTAGCACTACTGGGACTCATTAAAGACCCTGCTTCATTTTCCTAACAACAAACTTCTTCCTTTTCTCCTCCCTGGACAGGCCCGATTCCCTGAAGGCCAAAGCAGCCAAAACACGGGTGTTAACACTGTAGGATTTTCCTCTGCAAGGAGAAGGTAAATATGGAGATTTATTCTCTCTCTTAAAAGAAAAAGATAACCAGACGCAAGAGTTTTGTATTTTTTTTTTTACCCCTGAACAGAGAGATTTGAGGGATTTAAGAATGGAAGAAGAGAAGGGGATTTAACACGGAACAATGTAGATTCAGTTCTGCTGAAGATGTAAGTGGTAGCCATATCTGCAACACAAAACACTGTTATATCTGCCAACTTAAATGACTTTCAGCAAACAAACATCCATTCCATGTTGGTAGACTGGGGTACATTAGTGGGTGAAGGAGTAGCAGGTAAGAAGTGAGGAACTATAACAGCAGCTGCCAGTGATTTCAACTTTAGAAAGTAGGGAAACCACCAGGCTGTATGATAGGATTGATGGTACAACAACAACAAAGAACTTTTTGCCTTCCCAGTGCTGGTGTACTTTTAAACACAGGCTTCCTATCAGTTGCAACTCCTGATTAATCTAAGAGTATAGTGTTGCAATTGTTTTTTCCTTCCCCCCAGATGTGAAGTATGGAGTGACCTTTCCAGAAAGCTAAGCACAAAGCCACAGACTGTGTTTACCCTTTTGTTGCATAGATATCAGTAGCCTATTCTCAACATTTGCTCAATATTCCCCCTTATATTTTTTTCTGAGGAAATGAAATTCTTCCCCTAGTTACTATTTCCAATATTTTTGAAGAGCCACTGTTTTTAATTGCTGCCAGATGTTACAAAACTGGAATGTTAATATATTTTTTTGTTTCAAACTTAAATTATGACAAATGTTTATCAATGTGTACTTCAGACCCTGGATTTTCACCAATGCAAACAGATACATTTATAGCTTTGAAAAGTCCTTTCTGGGAAATTTCTTGCTGATGCACAGAGTTTTGTGAAACTAAGAGATGGCAAGGGAAAATCAAAGCACTGTTGTGTAAGTTTACAAAAGCTCCACTTCTACTCCTCCAGTCCAACATTTCAGGACTTCTGGCTGAATCCCACCCTCTCTTTTGGAGGAGAAACAGCCTCTTACTATGCGATGCTGTGCTTAAATGCTTTTATCAGGAAAGATGCAGACAGCGTAGCTTCCTCAGAATAAGCAATAAGTCTTTTTCTCCCTCCCTATCTGGATATAGCCATGTATTTCTTACTAACATTTGAAAGCTTTTTCTTGAATATAATTTATTACTAAGATAATCAGCCCCAGCAATATATTTTAACAATAAGCAATAATCAAGTATAAACAGTAACATCTCTCAATTTCTTCCTTGGCTAAACTGTGTATATATACTGTAGGACAGGGATATCAAACTGGTGGCCCGTGGGCCGGATGTGTCATGCGCAGGCCATGCCCACCCCACCTCCGCGAATGGGAAAAACATGGCAAAATGTCACGTGACAGCAACATGATGCTGCAAGTTTGACACCTGTGCTGTAGGAAGAGGCTAACATAGGCTGAACACCTCTTCTTGACTTCTGTCCAGTAGTCAAACTACAACTACTGATGCCAATTGAGCACATCAGCCAACATGGTAGAAACTGTTTAAAACTGTTTCTGATTTTATTTGTTCTCTAAATTTTAGGGGTCTTCACTTCTAGATAAGTATGAGACTCACTTAGCAATGTTGTATTTGCATGGTACCAATTCTGCTTACTAGGGACTCAACCCGTTAGGTTCAAATATCATGCCATACTCTAAACACAAGTTAATCCAGTATAATTTCAACATTATATAACTTATTACGTCCAAACAATTAAATGATACTAAAGCTTAAGTCTTAAGACCAGGATGTCATTCAGACAATGCACTTATTCACCAATATGTTTACTGATGCGCTAAACCCCAGGGCCATTTCAGTTCTCCTCAATACAGACAACCCAAAAGGCAAGAGATTAAAAATAAAGAGAGAAAAGGGAACCAGACCTGCATACAATCGGAGTCCCTTAATCACTCTTCCAGAACATTCATCCACACAAAAGCAAAGACTGAAAAAACAGGTACCTCTGGTCAAGCGCACCGCCTTCCAGCACCATGCCATGCTCACAGCAAAGGGGTCACTAGCTGAGGTCATCACTTGCCCATTTTCAGGAGAAGTGAAGGAGGCACTATGAGTCTCCAGCATGTCCTACTTCTTGCTGTGCTAGATAAGCAAGTGTGAAAAAGCTGGCTGGGGCGAGAGTGGGGTTTTTGTTGTTGTTTTTTGCACCTGCTGGCAATTCTGCCAGCAGAGAGCTCTGTCACCAGGCCAGAGCCTGGTCCATTTGGCAGCAACTGGTGTAAATGAAGCAGCCTTTGCTATGCAAGCAGAATTCTGCTGAGTCACAGAGGTGCTTCTTGAGAGGAAGTTCTGGGTCTCCTGAGGTCAGGAAGGGAGCTGTGGTGTTTCCTCCTAGAAATGAATGGAGGGGGGAACTTGATGGAGGGGGGAATTGAATGGAGTGGGGGACTTGAGCAAAATGATAAATACTGGACCAAGGTGCCTGGCTTCTATGGAAGCCCAACCATGTCATACAAAGTCCTTGAACACTTAAATTTTTTTAGGTAATGCAGGTATGCATTAAGGCTTCCACCAAGTGCAGGGATTAGCTAAAGCGATTCAAATTATGTCGAGCATTTTCCAACTATACAGGAAGATCAACTAGAATTCATAAAAAATGGAAAAGTAGGGCATTTAAATTACCCAATATATGGCAACACTCTAAGAAGGGTGAGAAGCCAGTAGACTACATGTCACTTCCCAGTTTGCAGCTTACAGAGTACCTTGGATTTTTATGGAAGGAAGAGCTTGTGAGCTAAAAGGGGTTTTGCATAATACTTGCACAAGACACAATTTACTGTTTCACCTCTTAAAAAATCAAATTCCTAAAAATCGGTGTGATTTCTTCATTAATTTCAGGAACAAAATTTTACCATTTAAACCCCTCCTCATGTTCCCCCAAACTCCAAAAATGTTAAGCCATCCACTCCAAAGAACATGCAATGTGGCCCCAATCCCCAAGAACAGTAAAAAAAAAAAAAAAAGAGAGAGAGAGAGAGAGAGAGAGAGAGAGAGAGAGAGAGAGAGAGAGAGAGAGAGAG
>NW_020769388.1:4238866-4288891 GCF_900518735.1 Pseudonaja textilis | reverse complement strand
TGTGTGTGTGTGTGTGTGTGTGTGTGTGTGTGTGTGTGTGTGTGTGTCCTCCTTGTAATTTACCAATACATTTTGGTTTTGCCTTCTTCAGAATTGGCACTGTAATACATTGGGGAAAAGTAATTTTTAGGGTGGAGATCTGGTCCAATGAATCCTGTTTAAAGCCTCAACAAAATGTGAGAGCTTCCTGATAGTCTTGACCATGTTTCATCCACAGAATCTTTAATAGAAGCCAAAGAGGTTTCAATGTGCTGGCAAAGATGTTTCAATGTGGAAAAGGGCCTCAGTCTAAACTAGGCCTCATTCAATCTGATGCATCAGGTCTCTCTCTCTCTCTCTCTCTCCCTCTCTCTCTCTCTCTCCCTCCCTCCCTCTCAAACTGGCTTTGCTCTACTTTCCCGATGTGCCTGCGGGGCCGGCACTTTGAACATGGATGGATGGATGGAAGGATGGATGGATAGAGAGAGCGAGAGACAGATAGACAGACAGACAGGCAGGCAGGCAGGCAGGCAGGCAGGTAGGAAGGCAGGCAGGCAGGCAAACAGACAGACCTTTTGGATGGATGGATGGATGGATGGATGGATGGATGGACAGACAGAATGTGACAGTGGCGGCACTTTGGGAAAGCGGTGGCAGTGGCTTTTCCCAACGTGCTGCCGCATTCGAGGCACCGGTTCTGGAGCATTACTACAGTCAAAAGGTGAAATTGCAGGGCCGGCGCCTCGAATGCCCCCCTGCCGCCACTTAGCGTCCCCAAGAGGGCCGGCAGAGGTAAGCTAGGAGGCGGCAGGGGGGTGTTCGAGTCCTACAGTTTCACCCATTGACTAGCACTGCTCCGGAGCCAGCGCCTCCAATGCAGAAGTGGTGGCACATTACATGCCGCCACGGCTGCGTTCGACGCACTGCCCCCCTGCCGCCTCTTAGCACTCTTCTGCTGGCCCCCTTGGGGATGCTAAGAGGTGGCAGGGGGGGCGTTCGAGGCGCAAGTCCTGCAGGCTTACCCATTGACTGTAGCACCGCTCTGGAGCCGGCGCCTCAATGGGTGAACCTGCAGGGCCGGCTGGCACCTTGAATGCCCCCCTGCCGCCTCTTAGTGCCCCTCTGTTGACCCCCTTGGGGACACTAAGAGGTGGCAGGAGAACAGTGCATTGGACGCTGCCATAGCGGCGGATAACGTGCCACCGCTTCCGCATTGGAGGCGCCGGCTCTGGAGCGGTGCTACAGTCAATGGGTGAACCTGCAGGACCGGCTCCTTGAATGCCCCCCTGCCGCCTCTTAGTGCCCCCAAGGGGGCCAGCAGAGGGGCACTAACGGGTGGCAGGGGAGAGGTGCATCGAAAGCGGCCGTGGCAGCACGTAACGTGCCACCGCTTCCACATTGGAGGCGCTGGCTCTGGAGCGGTGCTACAGTCAATGAGTGAACTCGCAGGGCCGGCGCCTCAAACGCTCCCCTGCCACCTCTTAGCGCCCCCCTGTCAGCCCCCTTGCCTCTTAGCACCCCCCTAAGACATCCCACCGCCCCCAGGGGGCGGTACCACCCACTTTGGGAACCACTGATCTTAGTGTACATTTTCTTTTAAACAGTTTTCAAGACAACATATGTAGGAAACATTTTCAGTGATTCAGGTGTTTCCTTCTATTTCCTAAGGCTTCTATGACAGAGAGAGATTAGTAATCCCTCTTTCCCCCTGAGATCATCACATAGCCAGGCAAGCTTGCAAAAGTTGCCTTCCATGGATTGGGAGCCATAATTTAGTCTGCCAATCTTCTGGAAAGTCATAAATTAATCATCCATTTTGGCATATCAGAAAGGAGTTTGTTTCTTTGGAAAATTCAAAGTGCTGGCATTGAATTTTATAACCCTAAAATGTTATTGGATCTGAAACTCCTAACAACATGTGACCCCTCATCCATTTTATTTGTGATCATGGGACTATCCTTCTCTACTGGCCTATTGCCATTTAAGTTGCAAAGCAAGTGGAAAAGTAGGTATTGCCAGATATCGTTCACTAGACAACACAGTCAATTTTCTATCCTTTTTATTTCAGGCATAAGGGGGAAAATAAATTAGTATAACCTGCATTTTACACATTCTATTAAAGAAAATGCAATTTATTTTCCAGTATTCCTATCATTATTTTTCTTGGCTTGAGACTGCTGGAAAATTACCATAGGTAATTTCCATTTTAAATTTGCATTCAGCATAGTCAATCCTTATGTTCAAATCTCAGCAAGTACACATGTTACTCAGTTAAGCTAGCAAAATGGAACTAAATGTTTATTTATTAAACATCAGCAAATATAAAAATTTAATGGAAAAATGGGTTAAAGGCAGGCAAAAAATAAGGGGAGACAGGAAAGAGAGAGAGAGAGAAATAAACAGGCAAGGAATTATATCTATATATCTATATCTCAAAATGAACTAAATTAAATATGCTAGGAATTGTGTTAATACCTTGATCAATGGTTAATCAAGAATTGCTACACTGCTCTATTACAATTTATGGTCATAAATAATGAAATAAGGTCATTGTTTTTAGAAAAGACAATTCAATCCAATGGGAAATAATAATAGATTTCTGTACAGAATTGCTAGTAATACCAGCAATATTCCTAATGTTCCTGAAATCCACCACTAGGTAAACACATTCATATCAAGCCACCTTTAGAACAGAGCTCTGGAAAAAGGCAAGTTATGGTGGAGAAAGTTTGATACTCAGCCTTCTAGACCAGGGGTCGCCAAACTTTTGGACCTCAGAGACCACCAAACTCATAATTTTAGATCCCAGGGACCACTAACTGGTTCTGTGGGTGTGACCTAATTTTTGGGTGTGGCTTAGTGGTCATGTGACTGGCTGGGCATGGCTTGTATGTAAATATTGTAAATATTTATATAAATATTGATTTTTTTATAAAAAAAGAGCAACATTTACCCAAAATCAGGCAAAGCAGGCAGACAGATTGAGTTGCTCACAGAATAACAGATTCATTCAGATCTATCTATCTGCCATTGGCTAGCTCAGTCTGTCATATAAAATTTGCTTGCAAGCAAACTCACAAAATTAATGCGCGACACACCATTTATGTAAATATTGTATTTTTTATAAAAAAGAGCAACTTTTACCCAAAATCAGGCAAAGCAGGCAGACTGAGTTGCTCACAGAATGATTCAGTGATCTATCTATCTGCCATCGGCCAACTCAGTCTCTCAAATTTGCTTGCTGTGAGTCTACAATGAATTTGCTTGCAAGCAAACCTTCAGTCCCAAGGCAGGTTTGGCTGTACTGAGCCGAAGATCTAAAGACTAGCTAGAAAGCAAGAAATCCAACCATTTCCTGCTTCCTAGCTATCTAAATCTCCCGGCACAGCAGAACAGATGATCGTCGGAAAAAGAAATTTAGCAGGCAAGTTTACTGGGTAAGGAATGAGTGGGCGGGAGGGTTCCCGTGGGCCATGTGGGCAGTGCAGCCTTGTGTTTCTGCGCAGCCTGGATTAATTACTTTGGGGGGGTGCTCTGGGGGTGAGATTTCTCTGCGGCCCACCAAAATTTTCTCATGGCCCACCAGTGGGCCGTGGTCCACCGGTTGGCAACCACTGTTCTAGACTTCATGGCTGCGGTACAATTTGAAAACTTGTGGGAATAGAGGGTAACAATCCCCCTTTGCCAGCCCAAAGTTTGATTATGACTTAACAATCCTGACCAGATTTCTATTCCATAATTTTTCCCAATAGAGTTATTTGATCCATACTATGAAAACCTTCTATTAGATTGTATGTTTCAATCTGCTTCCGAATTCAGTGTCCCAGAAAATTTTGTAGCCAACCTATTCCCTAAGGCTTTATGAAATTGGAAAATACCTAAGTTTATTTTTCTTTGCTCTTTCACATACTAGAAAACAGACATTCAATGCTGTATACATATTTTTAAAAATGGTTCTGGAATCCAAAATTCATTATTTTTTTATAAGGCGAATCTCCCCCTACCCCCAATAATAACCTCTTTACTTTTCCAGAATATTCAGGACATTTTAATATCACTAATTATAGAAACAAACTTTAATTTATGAAAAAAGAGAAAAGAGTAATTATTAAAGAAATGCAGAAAACATTTTAATCTAGAGCTTAGAAGTTAATATGGAACATATATTTATTAGGAACAGAGCATAGTCTCAATGACAACAGCAGAAATTAAGGGCGTTGTGACTTGGAAAAAACATGATCTTGATATGAAAGTTACAGATATACAGCTGAAATGTACTGGGAACTGATAATTATCAGTGTAACTAATGCTAAGTAAGACTGTGAATGTTTCAAATTTGTACAGGAAGAAATATTTCAGCTCATATGGGAGCATAAGTGCAGTGCTGTCCTTGTTTGTGGCTTATTATTGTTATAACTGTGTCTGTTTTTTTATCACACAACTATAATCTTGAAAATAGGCTTGGCTATTTTAATCAACTGCACATAAGTGCTGCGTTCATGTTACTGTATGATCCAAAGAATGTTCAGTGAATCCCAAAGCAGATGGCCTTTACTACTATAAACTAACTCTTAACTATGGCTGTTAGCATAAAGACTAGATTTTCCCATTATTCTGGGTTCGCACATAATGATATGTGAACTCTAGCAGTATAAAGTAGGTTGTTCCCATGTCACTAAATTCTACTAGCTTTTGGTACCAACCAACCTGTGGAATGAAAGCAGCAAAATGTAGGATAGATTTGAGAACTTTATTGTACACTACACTATGTTTGCTACAAGGACACGAGGAGGTTAGGACTCTGCCCATCTGGTTTATTATTAGGTCATATACTCTTTGCTCATCTAAAATAATCTTCTTTGATCAGCAGCATTTTTTCAATATATGGTCATGACCAAACTGACATGCTTTGACACCACCAAAGCAGCAAAGAAACCTCGCTACTCATGTACCATTTCTGTAAAGGGTTATGGAAGAAAATAAAAATAATTTCTTTATTTTAATGTCGAATTTGTTCCTCCCTTTACCATCTAATTGCATTATTTGATTCTATGTAAAGATCCCAGGGACGCAAAGGAAAAATCTAGTCCAAAGCTATGAGACTCTTGCTTACAACTTTCCCTTAAAATAACACTAATGAGAATAAGATTCATGGGTGGATGGTGCTAGAAGATGCTATAAAATATTAGAGGGGATCCTATTATAAAACAACATAACTAAATAACCTATGAACTCAAGGAGATAGACAACTCTCAAGCATCTTTTCTGTTTCCTTTCCTAAGCTCTGTGATTAGCAGAAAACTACATTATTTCCAGCATATTTGAGGATGAAAATAGTGCTACTATACGCCCTAAAAGAAGTTTTAACCCAAGCACCACCAACATACCCTTTTCAAAATACAGAACAACAAAATCCAATCTAAGGTGGGCCCCTTATGTTATATCTTTCCCAACTTACTTCCCTTGAGTTCTTCCCAAAGGATTTCCTGCCATTGATCGAGATTCTAGCCCACCTTAAAACGTAAAGGACTGTGTGCTCCATTATGTTTTCCTGAATAAGCCACAATCGGCTGCATTTATATAAAATGCTTGTGTTGGTTACAAACCAAAACAATTTGGTTGGCACGTGTTAATCCAAACAAACCATAAACAGCACAATACTTGTTTCAAAAAAGCCAAGAAAGAACATGCATGCATGCACACCTATATGATGAGTTCACTTCTAAACAAATACACCAAATACCAACCAAAGTCAAATGATGCAGACAACATTTAGATTACACTTTCACAAATTCCCAATATCTGGCTGACACATGACTTGAAAAGATAAGTGCTGAGTGTTATGTATTCCCATTCTTCTCTCCTCACATTTCTTTTTTAAATCAGTCCTGCATTCTTTTGCCACTCAAGCATCCCTGTACTATTAGAAGTGTTAGAATGCATCAACTTTCTTGGCCCATTTGGTCAGGCAGACTATTAAAAAAAATCCCTGCAACCTCTTTTCACGACAGTGGATGCTTCTATAAAGCCAGCACTCGTCAAAAAGCCACAGGAACCACAGATGCAGTTCTGTGACAGATTTAAAACAGCAGCTACCCTTCTTGAACTCTCATTGGCTGCAAAAGATGTGGAAACTCTAAGAAAAGGAAGCAAGCAAATAAATAAAAGCTGCACTTCAGAAACTTTGATATTAAAATTGGGTAGGCCATGCTCCTATCTCTCCCACGGCAACTACTGAAACAGCCTTCCTAACTTAACTTTCCCTCTTCACTCCCACCCAGTAGTTAATTTCTAAGTACCTAATACAGTACAGTAGCTAATTTCTGGGCTCATGAAAGCTCAGAAATTCTAGTAGCTTCAGCCTCCTCCTCCTCCTGACTCCGGAAAATCATTCAACAACCCACCTGCATGTTACTAGATAATGAGACAAGCTGTCCTTCAAATAATTCCAGGTTGCAAAGAGGGGGAGGCAGTGAATGATGGAAAGCAGATAAACATTGGCAGAACTATTCTCTATTACTCATGCTCTCTTTATTGTTCTCTTGCTTGTTGGATTTCTCCTGCATGTTAAGAGGCACTAAGAATAAGCTCCCTGGCCCCCAAATACGTCAGACATGATCTCCAGTCTGCCCAGATCACCATCAGTTTGTATACTATAGATGCAATTAGTTGATCAAAAGACATGATAGGACGAACCAATCCTTGAGAATTCCTGGAACAAGTTATAGAATTGCATGGTTCCGTGTACCAGTGTTGTGGGAAGTTTGAGGTAAAATTCTGCACCTCTTTTAGAGAAAAACATAAAAAATAAAAACCTGCAACTAGGTTTTTATGAACCAGTGAATGGTCCTGGAGATGAACAGATTATTCAGGACTGAATAAAGCACATCTGTTTTATCCGTGTCCTTTATGTGGGAAGTCAATCAGCCTTAAGAGAGAAAAATGCCTCCAAAATGCTGCCAACTCAAGCATTTTACCCACAAGGTTGGATGATAGCTTTGCAATAAAAGGCAATATCCTAGAATCTGTCAATTCCATTCATGATAATCAATGACTAAAATACTGTCCATATTCAGAGTATTTTCGTATTTTTGAATATCCCTCTCTGAAGCAACCATCTTCTTCTATTTTACTTGAGGTTGATGAGAAACAGTACAGCTTTCTATATGCAAAGGACATATTTTGCCTGTAGATAGATAGATAAAAGCTGCTTACCTCCTTATAACCACATTCTTTGATAAACGACAAAGTTTCTTGTCTGCGTAAAACCCATTTCCATTTTAGGGCAATCATATAGATTCAGGCCTAGGAATATTTCTCTTTTATGTATCCATGACTGTGTACTTGGACTTTAAACCATTATTTAAACTGTCTTTTTCTCATCTTTTATAGATAACTAGTCTCCATTTTTCTTTCAAGTGCAGCAAGTAAGTTAGCAAGTAAGTTGGCAAGCATGCACCACCACTTAAGAAAATGTTCCTCCATTCTCATATCCATCTTAACAAGAGTTAACAAATATGTGTTCTTATAGCTGCGAGAAAGGTGCCTGCATGGTAATCATTCTTGATTCATGCCATTGTTAAGGGATTAAAACAAAACAGGAAAATGGTGAAAAAAATGAATAAATATGCCCCTTAAATTAATGGCCTAAGAATGGCTAATAAAAAATAGTGAGCTTAAATGGGCTCCCAAGAATGGTAGAGGACAGGAAGGCCTGGAGGAACGTTGTCCATGGGGTCGCGATGGGTTGGACATGACTTTGCAACTAACAACAATAACAATAAAATATAGAGGTAGGTGCTTCTGATCCAAATCTAGTTAGCCTCATTAAACATAATGACTTATGACAAGACATTGCTTTCATCAAAATAGAAGTTGCTAAATTCTCCTTTTTATATGCTCAGAGAGCTCCTGCTCTATATAGCTTGGGTCAAATTGCAGAAAACTTTAATTTACTGTCCACCTCCTCTACGTAGGTCTCTACCTGATAAAACTAGCACTTACTCCTTCCATCTAAAAGAGAAAACATGCTCCCAACTGCACTCCTAATCATCTGCATTTTATGATGCAGCACTACCTGAGATGTTCCATCAGGGCTGTTTTCCTTGGACAAATACTTCTGCCAAGTCATCTATAATTGAACGCTGGCCAGCTTTCAGCTGTGCAAACTTGCGTTTAATTAATAGATAGAATGACACTCAGCTCAGTAGCTATATTTTCAAGCTATCTTCTAGGACCCTGTGGGTTCCTCAGTAAGAAATCATAAATGATGAACAAGGATTTTTGCATAAGAAGAAAATCACCATGCAGTTTACTCTTTAATGTGACCTTTATCATATTTGTTCAAAGGAGGACTAATAAAGGGCACTTTGCCAGATAATATAATGGCATAGCAAGTCTGATCAGGGAATGGTGCATGTGTTCAGGGCAAAATGTTTTGCAAAGAATGCAGCTCTTATAAGAGTTTCCAATTTTATTTTAAACAGTTAGCATAGCCAGGAATCAAGTTAGCAGTTAATAAATTGAGCTGGGTAAACAATATGATGCTTAGTAAATTAAAAACATATCAACAAGGAAGTTAAAAGGTCTTCATGCAGCAGAGAAAAATTCTACAAGATGAGTAGCAATCCATCAAAAACTGGACATTTCTTACTGAACAGCTCAGTTACCTCAAGGCAAACGGACCAGGCAGGGTAGGGTCTCTGCTAAAGGCAACACTGAAAAACATGCAAGTAAAGATACAGAACAAGGGTAGCATCATTAAGGTATAGAACAGGGCTCAAAAAAACCCAGGTTCAATTTTTGACTTGATCATAAATCTCATAGCCAGTCACTATTGCTTACTCCAATCTACTTGTTTGAAGGGGACAATCTGAGACACACACCCCTTGAACTCCTGGGGAAAAAAAGCATAAATGCTATAAATACCCAGATTGATCAAAAACAAGTAAAAAGGCATTTATTCCTTGCAACTTCTGCAAATGTCTATTTTGATGCTTTATCAGCATCTGCTGGATACCCTGTTGGTAAAAAGATACAAAAAGCTTTTTTTCGTCTGTGTAAGCACACAGGAAATTTAACTTTTTGAAATTTGACAAACCCACAGCTAGGCATGCCAATTAACACTTTTTATTTTCTTGGATACTAAGGCTTTCTCTTTTCAAATAGATTCTCCATGGTTTGTATACAACCCTTCCTCCGGAAAGGCAGCTGTCTCCCTAAAAATTAATTAGCATCATGTGTTTTCATGATAATCATACATGAAAACTTCCATTATCAAACACGGCACAGTGAGCATCGGGGCATGTCTTTGCCTGTATGGTTTCCCCTCAGCCATTTCTTCACCTCCTCAGGAGAATCACCAGCAAAGGATCATTAAGAATTAGAAATACATCAGAATTCCCACTTTACTGCCTGATCATGGCCACAGAACTCGCCTGGCCACACACAGATTAGCTGTTTACAACTCCTGTGTAGCAAATAAGTGATACTGCCTACTGCAAGAAGCACAATCCATACTGCATATTTTAAATATCTATCTCTAAAGAGTAAGAAAACAAGAGCAAGGACTACCAGTCAGTTCAGTGCTCCTGCAAGAATCACCAGAAACAGACCAAATTTCCATCTTGCTAAGGAAAGCCCAAGACAATGGACACAATGCAAACTGATTATACCCACTCACCCCCCCAAAGAAAAGCTTGCGATACCAGATACCAGCTCACCACTTCTGAAAATTTGGAGCCAGATGCTTTTTGATCACAATGTTCCTCTACCAATTCTTCTTTTGGGGGTTCCTGGTTCAGGCAGGAACCCTGCAAGAACAGTACCTCATCCAGAACAGGAAATGACACAAATGTCCTTTTACCCTCGCTGATGCAAAAAAACAGATGGACACAAATTTAATAATCTCTTGTCACATTCTTAAATCTGGCATGTTCAACACTGAGGATCAACATTAATGGAAGAGGAAGGGATGTAGTGATCTGTTGGACATGAACAGCCCTATAAGTATAAGGATTTGTCTCTTGGGACCCTTGCCAATAGGGTTAAAAAGGGATAAAATGCATGCAAATTTAGAATACTGCCAGAAAAGAGCCAAAAAGAAAGAAGAAACCAAGTCACCGACAAAGCACATACATATTTTGTTTATTGGTGCCTTTCACTAAACAGCTAAGAGCTGTGTAGGAATTTGAAGAGCAAAGAACATTTAATAAATTTGTGCCCAATGATTCTAGCTTTTCTAGAGGAAGCAGAATCTGTGCAGTGCTCACCTGTAAGGTAAACCAGATTTTGGAGAATCCTGATATAGATTTCACAGATTATTTTCTTCTACACGAGTCTTTCTGTCAATGAAACTAAACTGAAGCTGAAATGTTAATCTTAGCATATTGCCTTAACTGAATTTCTGTCTCATAATAGGGGTCCCCAACCCCTGGGCCGTGGATTGGTATCAGTCCACAGTCTTTTAGGAACTGAGCCATGCAAACGGCGGGTAAGCAAGGGAAGCTTCATCTGAACATGCGTGGGATCAAGGTTGTACATAAAACCATCCTCCCTCCCCCTGGGTCCATAGAAGACCAATTTTCTTCCCTGGTGCCAGAAAAGTTGGAGGGCACTGCCTTATAAAATTGGTTTGTAAATCAGATTAGGTTATATTTAAAAATAACCTTTCATATTTTTGTAAGATTTGCCAGCTTATATTTTTATCATGCAGAAATGTCTACTGCAGTATGTGGAAAAATAATAGCCAGCTTTTCTTGTGCAATGACAGGGAATTTTTATTCTCTTCTATAGCTATCTAAAGCTGCTGGTTCATGACACTGAAGAAGAGCCAGTAAATATCACAAAATCCAAACTATATAAATTATAGTTATAAACAAACAAACCAACTACAGTAATTGAATCTGAATTGGAATTACTGTGGAAAAACAGCAATATAATCATGCAGATCTTGAAAACTAGCCAATTTATTATCACATAAGATTTCATGGATGGTACGATATACTGTATTAGATAAACAAAGTGGCTAATGATCTATATTCTATAACATTTACATGAAAATAAACTGCTTAAATTTTAAAATGTACAGGAGTCTTATTTTTGCTGCAATATACTAACATGGCTTTCTTTCTAGAATCCACAAACAAACTTTAGAGCAGGGGTCTTCAAACTTGGCAAGTTTAAGACTTGTGGACTTCAACTCCCATAATTCTTCCTCCAATCATGTTAGCTCAGGAATTCTGGGAGTTGAAGTCCTCCAGGCTTAAAGTGGCCAAGGTTGGAGACCCCTGCTTTAGAGCAATACTGAAAGTGGCCACAGAACAACTCTGCTGGGTTAATAGTGTTTGCAAGGAGGAAACATTTAAAGAGTTTCATTCAGCAGAACCCAGTTAGGTATGTGTTCACAATGGACACACAATCAGGTGTTGACTTCTGGCTTCAGAATCAGGACTGGAATGGGCAAAGCTGCAAATCCCCTCCCACTGAGTGGGTTCAAGGGAATTGTTAAGGGACAAAATAGCTAAGTTTAAGCTTTGAAGATGCGTAAAGTACACACTTCACTTCTCAAACAGAATCCTGATCCTTCAAAGTGGGCTCTATTAGACTACTTCTTGTCATGCCAAGCAGCCTGGTGCCTGAGGTGATGGAGACTCTGCTATGTTTAATGAATCCCTTCCACTACTCACCCCAGTCCTCATGTTGCACCAACTAACAGCGGCAATATAGTATGCATCGCTGGAGAGCTGCTCCATCTATACTGATTCTTGGAGCCTGCTAGTAGTTCTTGCATATTGAGGATGCAGGGAGTGTATGACCACAAGGGAGGGAGAGAGTGGTTGGTACACCACACTTCATTTGCTCACAGTGTGTTCTATATATGCATGCACCTGTAACTTGGATATTCTAAAATGCAGTTATCAAGCTTTTCCTGTACTCAAAACTTTCTACTGAGCTTACTTTCTCCTCCTTGCACCAACATGGTGCCAGCTGCAGATGCAGACTACAATTGCCCAGTAAAACTGCAGCCAGTGCACTACAGCAATCCAGGAGAATTAGATAACACATGGCTTGAACAAGGGACAGGCAGGGAAAAAAGAGAGTAAGGTAAACACTGCCTCTGCAGCAGATCTACCATAGTCATTCCATATCAACTGCAAGCTGTTTGATTTGCTATCAAGGAAGCAAGTTAACAGGATGTCTTAAGACCACAAAAAGAGGCTATAGAGTCTTTGATTCTACTTTGCATCTCTCTGGGCAGCTCTGTGTGTTTGTCATCTATTCTGTTTGGGCTCAAAGCGTCAAGAGAGCTCTGATTTAGGTGCGTGCAGGAGAAATAGAAACAACAGACAGCATTTCTTTCATTTGAAGGAAGCAACTTGGAGAAAGGGTTTCTAATGTTGCTCCAAAGGGGTTCATGAAGGATTCCTTTCTCCGGAAGTGGCTAAGCTGTGTTCAGATTTATGGCTGTAGCTCAAAGAGGGAATTCTCCTACAGGCTAGCCAAACAAACAAAAAATCTTTCCTGACAGAGAAACTTTGCCAAGGTGGGGAGATCAGCTGGCTGGGGAATTCTGGGAGTTGAAGTCCTCCAGGCTTAAAGTTGACAAGGTTGGAGACCCCTGTCATAAAGGACATGTTCCCAGGCAGCAATGTCCAACACATGACATCTCAATTAAGAAGCTGGCTATACCCGTATCTTTTATTTAGCCCAATATTTACTTTAAAAAAAAAAAAATAGAAGGGGAGAGGCAAAGGCTATTTTTTTCCACCTCCCAAGCAGTTTTCAGCCTCCAACTCTGGCCCTTGCTGGAATAAGAAAGAAGTACCCTTATTTGTCTGACCGGCTCTCAGAAATAAAAAGGGACGCTTTTCGAAAGCAGCCGGCTGCAATTTAGAATAATATGAACTTGGCTCCCTGAAACATCACTTGAGACAGTTCCAGGATGAGAAGAAAGTCAGTGCCCGTAAAACCCCAACCAGAAGTCCACCGGTTACCCACAACTCCTAACTTGATTGTACCCTATGGCTATCATTAAGTGTTGTACGTTATGATTCTTGTTTCTTAACGAATGTACCTTTTCTTTATGTATACTGAGAGTATTTACACCAAGACAAATTCCTTGTGTGTCCAATCACACTTGGCCAATAAAGTGTTCTGCTCTGTTCTATTCTATTCTTTTTCTATTTCTATTCTATTCTGTTCTACTCTTTTACTGATTCTATTCTGTTCTGTTCTGTTCTATTCTAACCACGCTCCCCTTTCAAAAGGAGGCAGGGAGCGCCTGGGAAAGGTGGGTGGGTGGGTGAACCCGGTCTCGCAGGCTCTCTGGATTGCTGGTCAAGGAAAGTATCGGACGGGGAAGGGAAATAAATCTCCAGGCACGAGGATGTCTCCGGAGCAAGCGGCTCTCGAAAATACCGTGCAGAAAGGGAGTGCCTGGTTGCCTCCGACCGGGGAAGGAAATGAGGAGGGGAGGGTGGGGAGAACGAAACGGATCCGCGCGGCTCAAATAGCAAGAGGTTATAAAAAGTGGGTGGGTGGGTGGGGGAGAGGGGAAGAAACCTTCCACCGGACCCAGCCAGGGAAATCCAAGCAACCAGTACCGGGGTGGGGGGGTGGGGGGGAAGTGAAAGGAAACGGACGCCCCGTCCTCCCTTACCGTACATGGCTCAGCCGACCCTCCTCCGGCCGCCGGCCAGCTCTCCAAACTCAAGCTCCGCGACGCGCGCTTCCTCTGCCTCTGCGGCGCCTCTGCCGTTCATTCAGCCTTCGCGGCTCAGCCAGCAGTGGGCGGAACCACCAGGGGGCATGAATGAAGCGACAAAGCACGCGCAGGCGGCGGCGGTGGCGGCGGCACAATAGCGGCCCCTTCGCAGGCTGCTGCTAAGGCTCGCTTTGCGCATGAGCAGGGTAGGGTGGTGACCAAGCAGGAGGCGGTCTTTCCCCCCCCTCTAGCTAGACACGCCCCCGAGGACCTCGGGGATTTTTTCGGGGGGGAGGGAGGCGGGCTGACACGCTTAGACTTCTTCCAGCGGGATCCCAAAGGTGCTTTATTTTTATTTTTTTTTAACCCCAAAGAGGCACCTGGACTTGCTGGTTTTTCTTTGAAGACGTTTCGCTTCTCATCCCAGAAGCTTCTGTAGCTCTCAGTGAAGAAGCTTCTTGGATGAGAAGCGAAACGTCTTCAAAGAAAAACAGGCAAGTCCAGGTGCCTCTTGAAAAAAAAAAAACACCTTTGGGACAACCATGTCCTAGATGACTGAGAATCTCCATAGACAACGCACGGGATGTTTTGCTGTGGTGTTGTGGTTAGGGAGAGCCTTCTGTACCATGGTAAGGGGTGATGGAATTTGTAGTCCATAAAGGTTTGGTTGGTTCCTGGATGGGAAGAGTTGGGTTTTTGAGGTTAGAAGCCAAGAAGGGCTACAAGCAAAGGGATTTCAATTGAATCCCCAAGGGATGGTGTTCCGAGTTGCTCCTTCTCTTGCTTTGATTGTTTTTTCTTTTTAAGAAAAATGATTAGTTAGTTAGTTAGTTTTGTTAACTAATGCTAACATTTTCCACCTCAGCAATTCTAAGACACATGGACTGCAAGTTCCAGAATTCTCCAGTCAGCATGCTGGTGGGGGATTTCTGGGAGTTAAAGTCCACATATCTTAAAAATTGAGAAACAATGGATGTCTTTCCCCCCCATTAAGCTCTGTCCTCAACTTGCTTCAAAGCATGCGATACTCATTGCCATTATAATGGAATTCATCCACCTTGCTGCTTGTCTGCTTCTTCTCTTTCCTTCCATTTTCCTAAGCATTATGATGAGTTCAGAGTTTCTGAATCTTTGCATAATATGTCCCAAATGCATACTACAACTTGTGGCTTATGCCATGATTGATTTGTTCTATTATCTATTTGTTTGTCTCCTTGGCTATCCATTAGTATTTTCCTAAGTTTTATCCAACACAAAGTGCAGAATTTAACTTCCAGTACCAGAGGTTCTTATAAGCACAGCATATCTTCTAAGTTATCTTGAATGTTGACCTCCCTATTACACAGAATTTTTGTATATTTTTAAATCTTCTTTGAATCACTTACTGTTGGTCCATTGATTTCTTTTAGCATGCTAATTTGAGGTTCTGGAGATCTTTCAAAAAGCTTTTATTGCTTTTCTGAGGGTTTTTCCATCTCCACTACCTTTACAGATGTTAACATATTAACTGCTTCTTGTCTCTTCTAAGAGAACTCTGAAAAATTCTTAATGTCTTTTCTGAGATATCTGTCTTTCTTGGCTTTGCTTTCACTTGTTTTTTGGACATTTTCCAAACTGTTCTAACATATAATTTATTTTGCTCTATTCATATTGGGCAATCTCTTTTCACATTTGTTCTTTACAACTTATTTGATTTCACTCTGCGGCTTGGGTTCCCTATTAGTGAGATTCAAAGCAGTTCCTTATGTTCTTGAAATTGATGGTTATATGCTCAATATCATATTGGCTTTGTTCTTCCACTTTGGTTGTTCTACAATTAGCCCCTGGCCACATTTGTTATGACTGGGCTCTTTCATCTCTAAGTACTAATAATATAGTCCATTTTATTTTTATGTGCTCTTTTTTGGTGGTGTCCATGTATATAGGCATTGTTTTGGTTGTTTTAAGAATGCACTGGGAATGAAGAAATCATTGGATTGGCAGAAATTGGTAAGTTGTCCTCCTGCTTCATTTCTGTACCCTAGAAATCAATGTTTTTCCTCCTTGCTATTACCAACTTTAAGCTTCCAGTCCAAACACAAGCAACATATCTTGGTTGCATATTTTTCAAGTTTCAGGTTGAACTTGATCATAACGCATGTCAATATCAGTGGCTGGGGTATAAACCTGAATTCTTGTCATATTAAAGATGTGGCCGCAAGAACCTTAATTGATATTTGTTGCTCATTGCACCTAAAGTACCTGCCTTTGCTATATTCTTCCTGACTATGGTAACAATGCCATTTTTATTGGGAATTTGTGTGTGTGTGAGAGAGAGAGAGAAGAGGAGGAAAGGGAGAGGAAGAGGGAGGGAGGAAGAGAAAAACTGAGACCGAGACTAAAATAGTAAACATTAAGATTTTCTTATTGAAAGTTTCCAGTTCCGAGGCTTTTCAATTTGCTGGTACCCAGGATGTCAATGTGTAGTCAATTTACAGTATTTAATGTTGAGCTTTCCCATGTTGATGCTTTTTACATGTTTTCACTATAATTCTGTTTTTGCAGCTTCAGATTTTCCTTGTGGTATTGTCAGCAACTATAAGACCAGACAGATTTAATCTAGAAGCATCCTAAGCACCATTAGTATTCAAAAAAATCCTCAGTTCTTCCTTATCCCACCCGAGGGGGCATGTCCAGCATTGAATTGATAATCACTTTTTTTTGGCTGTCTACATGTTTTTCCTAGTAAAAGATAGGAATAGTTTATCACTGTCTTCTCCTCTGCAGTTTTGAATAGTGTCTTCTTTGTTGTCACTAAAGTGATATCTGTCTCCAGCACCTCCCTGTATTGTGAAATTAAACAATATAAGAACTGCAATGAAATGATAGGAATGATAATACAAGTAATGGTAGGAACCCTCTTTCATTTCTCCATATACATAGAACTTCATCTCACACTTGTCAGCATTTGTAAGGTTAGTGGCTGCTTAATAAAAATCCCCTCTTGCATTTTTCCAACGGCAGTTTCATCTGAAAAGCATGAAACTGTCTTAAGCAAGTGTCAGTCATTGTAGAGAATGTGCCATTAGCATACAGCATCATGTTCATGCACCAGTTGAAATGTTTGCATGTGGCTTGCAAATCAATGGGACAGACCTCCTGAAATATTTCACTTCATGAAATATCCCAAAATATTTTAACTCTGTATTTAACACACATCAAGTATTTTCATCCAGAAATATTTTCATCCAAGCAATAGCCATTGTTTTTGGACAGCCAATGAAGTGGCTGTTCAAAGATCTGATAAAACAGTTGGATTTAAGATTATGCCAGTGGTGAGCGATTATGCCAGTGATGAGTGATAATCACATGTTATTTCCAATTTTCTAACATTATTTCTAAGTACAAATATAACAATACAGTCTTATGTACCGTTGCAGAATTAAGTTTTTTTACCCATCATCTCTAAATGAATCTTGTTTCTTTACATCTTGCTCCACACCATTGAAACTTCTCATCCTTTCCTTCCTCCCTTGCTTCTTCTTCTCCCTGCCCTTTTTACCCCCTTGTCTCTCCACCTCCCTTTCCCTCTTTTGTATTCCCCCTTTCTGTTTTCTAACATTATATCCACTTTTCATCTTATTTTTCTCTTTTTTGTTTGTTGTTTTTTTAAATCTTAAAGTCTCCTTTTTCTTTTCCTCCTTTTCCCTTTCTTCCCCAAGTAAAGTTACTTGTTCATCAAAGATGGCTTCTTCTTTGTCCCAATCATCTTGTTGCACAGTCAGTTTCTCATAGGTGCAAATCGCCATTTCTAAAAATTGAAAAAGAGAGCCAAAAGAGCCCTTCCCTTCTTGTTCCTCTTCTTTGTATTTTTTGAATTCAATTTTCAGTTCATCCACAAGTGATGCCATTGTAAAAAGAAGAATTTTTTTCAAAACAACCACCCAAGTGTTTTTAGTCCTTCAAAGATAATTTCCAAAAGTCCCAAAGTCACCAAACAGTCCAAATAAGCTATTTCTTTTAGCACTTTCTTCTTTCTTCATTTTCTCTTTCTGGGGTTACAGTTTAGTTACAGAAATTCCAGTTAAAATGTATCTTTTAGAAGTCTTGTTAGTATTTAATGATTCTTTAAAGTTCTAGGCAATCTCCTCCTTACTTCCAAATCCTGCTCCAATTCTTTTCATCTCCCTTCCCACTTACAGCAAAAAAAAATTTTTTTTAATGTTCAGAAATCCTTATTATCCCTTTAACGTTTAGTTATCCAGTTTAGTTACCTATTAGTCCAAAGCAGGTTTTTCTGATTTCTTTCTGTTTGCTGTCAACGTTAGGAAGGAGAGTGAAAAAAAGGAACTTTCCCTTTTAACTTTCATCCGCCACTTGTAAGTCTCTGGGAACGATGTATCTTTTGCAAATTTTAAGTTCCAGGGTATTTTCGTTGTTACTTTGCCCTGGTCAGCCAAAAAACTTTCACTTCCTGACTTCCTCCTGCACTTTCTTTCCTGGCTGAGCGCTTCTTTGTGGCGGCCATTTCTGACCACTGCTCATATCGCCTTCGGAAAAGGGGGTTTAGCCAGCTAGGGAGAAGAGGTGCAATCCTCTTGACCCTGCCAGATCCCCCCTATCTTCACCACCTTCTACGGAGGTGGCTTAGCCTTGAAGCTGGATGGCTCAGGGCACTCCAGCGGGGAGCGCAGGCAAAAAATGCACACGATCGCGGATCCTGCCTGCCCCAAAGCGCGCAAACCGGAACTCACAAATAGGACCTCTTATAATGGAAGTTTTTAATGACGGCTTATTGGCAGCCAGGATGCCGGACTCATGGAGGGGGGCATTGATTTTGTTCTGTACAGACATTTGCATACTCGAAATCCGGCAGCCCGGATTGGCTAAAGCGCACGGCCACCGGATTGGCTGAGTGCGCGGCACTGATTGGTCGTTTGGAATCGACCGCGATTGGCTGAGCCGATCGCGGGCGATTCAAAACGACCCGATTGGCCGCAGCACTCGGCAGAAAGTGCTTTTAAGCCGCGCTTCTTCCCCACTTTCCCCACTTGTGCTTTACCCTAATAAATGAGCTGAACCAAGTCACTGACTCGCGTCCTTTGTCCGTATGAGATATACGACACTGGCGACGAGGGTGGGATTTTAAAACAAGTCCCACACCGCACGTGGCCCACGGAACCGCAACCGGCAGCATGGCCAGCGGCAACGTGCCACCCGCTCCCTTCAACCAAGCTACGGAAGATTGGGAATCGTACATAGACCGATTCCTCATGTTCCTAGAGAGCAGCAAACTCAAGGACGCGAACGGGCAGAGGAAAAGGGCCGTCTTCCTCACACACTGCGGGCCCGCAGTGTTTAAAATGGCAAAAGCCCTCGCCAAGCCGCTCAACGTAAAGGCCATGGACTGGGCTGATCTCGAACCGCTGCTGAGGAGCCACTACGCACCCGCCGTGCCCACCCTCATCCGCCGGCACGAATTCTACCGCCGCAATCAGAAGCAAGGGGAGAGCGTCAGCAACTTTGTGGCCGACCTCAGAGACCTCGGGGGCCTGTGCGGGTTCACCGATCTCGATGAAGCCCTGCGGGACCGCGTCATCCTCGGCCTCCGGGACCCCGTCCTGCAGAGCCGGATCATGGCAAAGGGCGACATCTCCCTCGCCGACGCCCTTGCCGAAGCCACCGCAGCAGAAGCGACCCGGAAATCAGCGGCCCGATTGCGGCAAGCCGGCACCGCAGAGCGACCCGCCATGACCGAAGCGACCGCAACCCCCGAGAACCAGTCCGGATTCGACCATCGAGCAGCCGCCTCCACACATCACGGCGATCTCGAATCCCCCTCCGACTCAGAAGATGACGAGGAGGACATCCACCGACTGCAGACGGGACGTGACCGGCGCGAACAACGGAACCGAAAATCAAAGTTCCAATGCGCCGGCTGCAGCGGCGAACACCCGCGGTCGGAATGCCGGTTCTTTGATGCCATATGCCGGCATTGCGACAAGCGGGGCCACATCGCCAAAGTCTGCCGTTTCACACGGAACCACAGCCCCCGCCACCGAGACGGCAGCCCACGGAGGCGCGACAATACCAGACGCGACAACACCCCCCCAAGGAACCGCGACCGGGATAGCGAGAGCCGTTGGAGCCGGGAAGCGAGGAACCGCCGTTTCAACGAAAACCGCCAGCGCGAGGAAACGCACCAGACGGTCATCGTTGGCCATTCCTCCAACTGGGATGGCCGGAAGGTCCACGTGGAGGTCGCCATCGAAGACCGCCCCTGCAAAATGGAAGTCGACTCCGGATCTTACCTATCCATGGTCGCGTGGCGGGAAATTAAGCGGCTAGTACCCTCCATGAAACGGCACGAGCTGGAGAGCCAGAAGCTCATCCTCAAAGACTACCAGGGGAATCGCATCCCCGTGGTAGGGACCGGGCACTTCAAGGTCACATTTAAAGGGCGCACCGAAATACTACCCCTAACCATCGTCGAACGAGACCGCCCCAGCCTCCTGGGACTTCAATGGTTCGCGCCGTTGGGACTAGAAGTGACCGGCACCAACCACGTCGCCGAGGCGGACTGGGAGGAGCAGCTCGTGCGCGAGTTCCAAGAGGTCTTCGACGGAAACCTAGGCAAGTACCGGGGGCCCCCAATATCGTTCAGCCTTGACCCCACCATTGCCCCTATCCGCCTCAAACCCCGGCGAGTGCCTTTTGCCCTCCGCCCCAAAATCGATGAGCAACTAAATAAGCTCATCGAGCAGGGAGTCCTCGGGCCAACGGACCATGCCCGATGGGAGACCCCTATAGTCACCCCGATAAAGCCAGATGGGTCGGTGAGAATCTGCGGGGACTATAAGGCCACCCTGAACCGTGCGCTACAACAAAGCGCCTACCCCGTCCCAGTAGTGCAACACCTTCTACACTCACTGGGGGGGGGCAGGGTTTTCGCCAAACTCGACCTGGCCCAAGCCTATCAGCAACTGCCGGTCGACGAGGAAACCGCAGAAGCGCAGACTATAGTCACACACCGAGGGGCATTCCGCTGCAAGAGGCTCCAATTCGGAGTCAGTGTAGCCCCGGGGGTATTTCAAAGCCTAATGGAGAGGCTCCTCCGGGGCATAAAAGGGGTAGTACCCTATTTTGACGACGTGCTGGTAGCCGCGGCCGACCAGAAACAATTGGAGGGCCGCCTAAGGGAAGTACTGCAAAGATTCCAAAGTGCAGGACTAAAAGTTAAGAGGGAGAAATGCCAACTGCGCACGGCACGGGTCGAATTCCTGGGGTACCTACTAGACCAGCACGGAATCCACCCCACCGAGGGCAAAATAAAAGCCGTCAAAGAAGCCCCGAAACCCAGAAACAAAACTGAGTTACAAGCATTCCTGGGGTTGATTAATTTCTACAATGTTTTCCTGCCCCAAAAGGCGACCGTGGCGGAACCGTTGCATAGACTGCTCGACAAGGCAGCCACCTGGACGTGGGGGAGACGAGAAGAGGACGCTTTCAACAAAACCAAGGACCTTCTCACATCAGACGCTGTCCTCATCCAGTACAGCGAGACACTCCCCATCACGGTAACGTGCGACGCATCAACCTTCGGCGTAGGGGCCGTCCTCAGCCACACCCTCGCCGACCGGAAAGAAGCACCCATCGCCTTTTTCTCAAGGACCCTTTCAAAACCCGAAAGAAACTACAGCCAATTGGACAAAGAGGCTCTAGCAATCGTCGCAGCCGTAAAGAAATTCCACGAATACCTTTACGGCAGGACCTTCTCCATAATCACGGACCACAAACCGCTGCTGGGAATACTGGCAGGAGACCGGGCCACCCCAATCATACTCTCCCCAAGGATGACAAGGTGGTCCGAATTTCTCGCCGCCTACAATTACCGGCTAATCCACCGCCCCGGTAAGTCAATCCCGCACGCGGATGCCCTCAGCCGCACACCATTGCCCACCCTGGACGCTGACCCAGCACCCACCACATCCACCCTGAGCATCGAGACCTTACCCAACCTACCCGTGACCGCGTCAGACATTGCCCTAGCAACCAATAAAGACAAACGCCTGGCGCAGGTCCTAAGATGGGTGGGAAAAGGGTGGCCGGAGAAGGACGTGGACAACGAGTTCAAAGCTTACCGGAACCGACAAACTGAGCTATCAACGCAGAAAGGCTGTCTACTGTGGGGGGACAGAGTCATAGTCCCAGAAAAATTGCAAAAAGAAGTCCTGAGCATGCTGCACGAAGGGCACCCCGGCATCGTTAGGACGAAAGCCCTGGCCAGAAGTCACGCCTGGTGGCCAGGGATGGACAAGGAGATCGAAGCCTGGGTGGCCTCCTGCAAACAGTGCCAGGAATCAAGACCAAACCCCCCCGCTGCCCCGATCCTGGAATGGGAAACCCCTCGGGGGCCATGGTCCCGGATCCACGTAGATTTCGCGGGACCAACCAGAGGACACACCTTCCTGGTAACCGTAGACGCTTACTCCAACTGGCTGGAGGTAAGCAACATGAAGACAACTACCACAGACGCCGTCATCAGAGAACTCAGCAAGCTCTTCGCAACCCACGGCCTTCCCGATGTCATCGTGTCAGACAACGGCCCCCAGTTCACCGCACTACCCTTCGAGAAATTCTTGGCAGAACGAGGGATCCGACACGCATTAACGGCACCGGCGCACCCGGCGGCGAACGGAAGGGCGGAGAAAATGGTCCAATTCACAAAAAAGACCATCCAAAAAATCGAAACCGGGGACATACAAGACAAAATAAACCGGATGCTACTAATTCAGCACATAACCCCGAGCACTACGACGAACAAGAGCCCAGCGGAGCTACTAATGGGGAGGAAATTGCGATCACCGCTCGACCGCTTGCACCCCACATACAACCCGGAAAGACCCCCTGACTCCACCAGCAAACGCAGAACATTCGCACCGGGAGACAGGGTCTACGCAAAAAACCTTACCGGGGACCCCCTCTGGATACCGGCAACGATCACCCAAGCAACAGGCCCACACTCGTACCGCCTTCAAACTACCGACGGACGAGCGTGGAAACGCCACATCGACCAATTGAGATCAAGAACCACCGCGGGAAATACAACCGACACGCAAACACCAGACACTGAAAGGAACCGGCAAAACACCAACCAAGAGGGGAGGGAAGGCCCCAAAGAACAAAAAGAACAAACCCACCCAAAAAGAAACCAGCAGTACTCACCACCTGAAGAACCGGAGAGCGACCCACTCGAAGCCTCACCTGGAAGGAGCAACCGAGCCAGCTCAACTGGCCCCGGAAGCCCGAGCGGGAGCAGCCAAGCCAGCTCAACCAGCCCGGAAAAGCCGAGCGGGAGCGGCGAAGCCAGCAGCTCGACCAACCCGGGGAGACCAGGAGGGAGCCGCGGCGAGAGGCCTGACTCACCCTTCCAGGCGGTTCCATCAACGAGGCGGAGAGCGACAGGAGTCCCACCCGAACCGGCCTACAGCCAGGAGACAACTGACCAGCGCAAGTCCAGTCGGAAAATACGGAGCCCCGCCTACTTACGGGACTACGTCACGTAGGACCAAACCAAGAGGGGAGGGGTGTTCTGTACAGACATTTGCATACTCGAAATCCGGCAGCCCGGATTGGCTAAAGCGCACGGCCACCGGATTGGCTGAGTGCGCGGCACTGATTGGTCGTTTGGAATCGCCCGCGATCGGCTGAGCCGATCGCGGGCGATTCAAAATGACCCGATTGGCCGCAGCACTCGGCAGAAAGTGCTTTTAAGCCGCGCTTCTTCCCCACTTTCCCCACTTGTGCTTTACCCTAATAAATGAGCTGAACCAAGTCACTGACTCGCGTCCTTTGTCCGTATGAGATATACGACAGATTTCACTGATCCCGAAGGAGGATTCGCATCCCCGATATATACATAATTATAGGCCGATTTCACTGTTAAAAACTGATTACAAAATATTCACTTCTATTATAGCAAGTAGACTAAAAAGAATGTTAAATGAGCATATATATGAAGATCAAAATGGATTTCTCCCGACCAGACAAATCAGGAACAACTTAAGAATAGTACTAGATGTCTTAGAATTTTACGAAGCCCACCCCGAAAAACAAATTGCACTTATGTGTTTAGATGCAGAGAAGGCCTTCGATAATTTAAATTGGCAATTTTTAATCCAAAAAATTTATAATATGAATTTAGGCACCAAATTTGAAAATATTATAACAACCATTTATGATACACAACAGGCTAATATAATAAACGGGGAATATACCCACCCAATAAAAATAGAAAAAGGAGTCAGACAGGGCTGCCCACTCTCACCCCTGCTCTTCATATTATCATTAGGAGCATTACTAATGCGAATTAGACAGAACCCAGACATAAAAGGATTAAAGGTTAAGAAAGAAGAATATAAGTTGCAAGCGTTTGTGGAGGATATGATTTTTTTCATTGAGGAACCAATAGAAAGAGGACAAAAATTGATGAATGAATTAGAACAATTTGGAGCAGTAGCAGGACTTAAAATTAATAGGAAGAAAACAAAATTAATGACTAAAAATTTAACAGAAAAACAGAAAATAGAACTAGAAGAAGTTATGGGAATGCAAATGATAAAGAAAGTTAAATACTTAGGAATATGGTTTACAGCACATTGTAAGACACTTAAGGAAAATAATTATGATAAATTGATACACAGATAAAGAAGGATTTAGAAACATGGGGCAAGCTGCAATTTTCACTATTAGGTGGGATTGCTGCTATTAAAATGAATATTCTTCCAAAATTCCTATATATATTTCAGACGATCCCAATCAAAGTACACTTTTTTTTTGAAGAACTTAATAAAATAACTGTAAAATTTCTCTGGCAAGGGAAAAAACCTAGAATAAATTTAAAGGCAATGCAGGATATGAAGAGCAGGGAAGGGCTGGCACTTCCAAATTGGGAGTTGTATTATAGTGCAGCCTCTTTGGTATGGTTGAAGGAATGGGTGAATTTAACAAATAAGAGAATATTATTCTTAGAAGGCCATGATTTGCAAAGGGGGTGCCATGCTTTTTTATGGGATGTCGGGAAACTAGCCAGAAATATTTTCACAGACACCGAATCAGAGACTCATTATTAACTAATTGGAAGAAAATATGGAAAAAACACTATTTAAAAATACCAATTTGGATTTCAACAATGGAGGCGATGATTCACCCAAATAATCTGGATATCACTAAAATGATTAAATATAAGGATCTATTGGATACACAAGGAAATTTGAAATCGCAGCAAGAACTTCAAGAACGGGGACTAAAAATTGATCAGTGGGCATATCTTCAAATTCAAAGTAGATATAAACAGGACAAGAAAGAATTTGGAATTAATAAACTCCAGCAATTAGATAAAATGTTATTAGGATCAGGCAAAAAAATAAATAAATTTATAATTATTTATTAGAAGTAGAATTAGAAGAAGAAATTGTAAAAGGGAACATGATAGCCTGGAGCAGGAATATAGGATGTAGCATCACCATAACAGAATGGTAAAAGGTCTGGGATAGAAATAATAAAATTACAAAATCGGTAGCATACAAAGAAAACGCCTATAAAATGTTTAATAGATGGCACCTTCCTCCTTCGAGATTAGTGAAGATGCACCCCAATATGAGTCCGAATGCTGGAAATGGAAAAAAAAAAAAAAGGGAACTTTTTTCCATATGTGGTGGTCCTGTACAGAAGCTCAAAAATATTGGCAGAAAATTAGAAATTGGCTGGAAGAAATGACAAGAGAACAGATTGAATTCAAACCAGAGTCCTTTCTGTTAGGGATCTTTGATAAAGAAATATCAAAAAAAATGAAATATATAATAATACACATTTTGAGTGGCCAGGTTGGCTTTTGCACAATGTGGGAAGCAGCCTCATGTTCCATCAGAGGAGATGATCATTCAAAAAATTTCAAGTTGTGCAGAAATGGACAAATTAACTTTGGTAGTAAAAAATAAAGATGCTTTAATATACTACAACAGCTGGAACTGCTGGTACAAATGGATAGACCAAAGATAGACTTCACACTAAAAGGCAAAAGAAGATAGGATAAATCCATAGTAATGATACACAGATATATGTAAGGATTAGGTGTGTGTATATGGCATAAAATAAGGATAAAAAAGAGGTCTTACAAACTGTTGAAGATGAGAATGTTTTTAATCGTTTTCTATTTTTTTCTTTCTATTTTCTTCTCCCTTTCTTCTTTTTCTCTCTTTCATTTATGTATGGGTTGTTGGTTTGTTTTAATTGTAAAATCAATAAAATTTATTTTTTTAAAAAGAATTTAAAGAAGCTAAAATAAACAGCAAAAAGCTAAATAAGATTTTGATCTTAGAATGTTATAGGCTCCAGATAAAATTGGAATATTGAAAATTTTACAGTAAGATTTTGGAATGATTCCAAATGAATCATTCTAAATTCAGCATAATTATAGTAATTTAAAACAAAAATATTTCTATCTTCTTATTCCCTACAAAAAAAAAATCCTAAAATCCACCAGCATTTATTTAATTAGAAAAATTGTTGATTGATTCAGATTAAGAGATTATACTGTCCACTCCAGCTTTTGCTAATAATCTGCTGCAGAACTTTTATCCCCAGAAAGAATAGATTTCTCATTTGCCATCAAATTATGTCCACTTTCCCCTAAAAATGGATCTCTGTTATTATTTTGTGCTGCTTTTGTAGCTTATTCCAAAAGGGGGGATGTGGGGAGAATAGGGCAGGGAGGATGGTAGACAGCAACTTCACTAGGGAATTCATCAAGAGCTTAGTAGTAAGGTAGAAAAACGGGTTAATTAAGAGGCAGCTCCATCCTGCAAAAGGGACTTTAGGAGGCACAACTATTTTTATATTGCTATTGGAGAACATCTGTACTAGATGCTTTAAATGTACCAGCAGCATCATTTTCCAGGTGGCCAAAAATAAAATAAGCTACAGCATATTCAAAAGAAATGGGGGAAAACTAGGCGGAGAGATTAAGCTTCTGGTGAGATGATGGTGGTGGAATGCAAATTTGGAAAGAAGTTAAAATACAGCATATGTAAATCTTCAAAGCTTTAATTTAATAACTGTGTTGGGTAGTTCATTCGTTCCATCTTAAGGTTACCCATGTAATACCCAGCACTCTTTAACATTCCTCATAATGTATGTATGTATGTATGTATGTATGTGTGTATGTATTTATTTATTTATTTATTTATTTGTACCCTGTATGCTTTTTTCCTCCCAAATTTCACAGTTTGTCAGTAATTCAAAATGAACTAATTTTCTGCCCATCTCTGACTTTTTTGTTTCTACTCATTATTGCTTTTAATAAAATATCCATTCTTCTGTTTCTCAACCTTAGTAACTTTAAGATATGTGCACTTTATCCTAGAATTCCTCAGCCAGCAATATGAAACATTGTCTTAGATTTTTCAAGACAACCTCACATTGTAGCTTGCAACTTTTCTAAGTTCAAGATTGTGAATAATGCTGGAAAATGGGCATCACTGAGTGTGAAGAGAGGACATTGTACAAAGCACTTCATACATCTTCCTTCTATGCTCCTTCTATGATTTGGCCTTGAAAAAGCGAAATAGCTTGTGTGTGTAAATGAAATAGTGGACAAAGTTGTCAAACATGGAAGGGTCTCCAAAGAAGAAGAGTCTCCCAAGGTGAACAGGCCATGATGGATACCCAAACTAACACCAATCACATCTGCCAACCCACATCGGACCAGTGTGGCAGATTATCATCTATTCCTTCCATATGCCAATACAATCTCAAAAACAGCCCTCATTCTCTGGGGGCCCTAGAGCAACTACCCATGGCAGCAGGAAGACCAGCCCAAAGGCAGAGGGTGCTAAGAATCACCAAGTTAAATTAGGCTGCCTTTGGGCTTTGGACATAGGAACACTCAACATTTGGACAATGAAAATTAATGCTCAACTAGAAGAACTGCTCACTGAACTCAACAACATGCATTGGGATATCTCATTGGATAATGTAAAACATGACAAAAAGGTGAAAATTTAGTTGAAGTTGAAAGGTCTGGGCATTTACACTAGAGATATTGAAGATGGTAGATGTGACAGAGTTGGTTGTCTCATCATCCAAAAGCTGATTTGGCCCTATAAGATAAAGACTAAGAAGCAGACATTATGCAAACCTAAAGCTACTTTTATTACAACAGCCATTATAACAGAATCCTGCAAATCTAAAAGTGCTTCCCTTTCTCTCTTACCTGCCTATGAATTTTTGGGTGGGATATCTGAGGCGTTTTGATAGATTACTTTTTTGATCTAGACCAGAGGTCCCCAAACTTGGCAACTTTAAGTTTGGTGGACTTTAACTCCCAGAATTCTGAGAGTTGAAGTCCACCAGTCTTAAAGTTGCCAAGTTGGGATACCTCTGATCTAAACTCAGGCCTCATTTATGTGATCGTTGTCTTGGTAATCTTCTCTCTGTCCTTCAAGGCCATCTTCCATACTCATTATCCTCCATGCTCACTCACTCATCCTTCTATGCCACTCACTGGCATGGGAAAAAAAGAAAAGTAAACTAATGGAAGAGAGACAGAACATTATAAAACAAATGGCTATTATCTCAAATAAGAACACCGCGTTGTACTAAAATGTTTTGATGCACATTCTAGTTGTGGTTTAATATAGCAGCATCACTTCTAAATTAACAATGCATTTTCCAAGCTGGCAAAATCCCCCTTGTTGCAGCAAATATGCCATTAAGTCTTACTTACCCGAGTTTCATTTGAGTTCACAGTCTCATCACTCTGCCACCTAAAATTGTATATGACTGGCAAGAATAGGATTTATTGTGACGAAAGAGACAATTCATCTCGGTGGAGGGAAGGAGGCACTGGGCTCCCAGGATTACAAACTCAATCCCTCATGCTGACACCATAATTGCAGGCATCTGCAGTGCAGATAGATGGAATGGACATAATTATCAATGTGAGAATGCCTTCTTGTAGCAAGCAAAAAAATGAGAAGGACTATGGCCCCATAATGGAGCACTGCCTTACATGTACATGTCCGGGTTCAATGCTTGGCTTAACCTATCTAAAGGGATCACAGAAGCAAAACTGTCGAGAAAAGAAAATCCATTATGACTTACCCAAGGTCATAGCTGGGAATGGTGGTAATTGACAAATATATCTCCAAAATGTTTATATAATATCTATGAGGTTCTTACTAGAACTTCTATTGTAGATCTACCAGTATCAGTGTATGGGCTGCAAAACTCCAGGTGGGCATTAGCAAAACAATTAAATATCCTGTATCTTTTCCCTACCATTTAGATATCAAATGTTTGCCGTGCAAACATAGTCACCTAACTTTTATGGGCTTTAGTAGGAGCTGTGTAAATCTAAGGGCTATATACAGTGAGAAGAGAGAGAAAAAAATCTAATTTGAAATCATATTAATACTTGAGGACATATCTTATTAATTAAATGTACAATCTTATTCTATCTTAATTTATCCAGGAGTAACTTGACCGAATTACTGATAAATATATTTAGCTAAAACAGCTATCCCTGTTCCTGGTTGTTTGGTAAATGTGTTTTAGAGTTCCTGGCATCTCAGAACAGATTAAAAAGATAACCATGGGGTTCAGTACTGGTTAAAACAGAGGAATGAGCTAGACCAGAAATGTAAAGAGTTTAGGGGGATGGGGCTATAGGCTGTGTGCCAAAATCCCTTTTGAAGTCCACAAAGCAGACTCCCATGATGTGGAGCCAAAGATAAACACCCTTTCCATGAACTGGCTATTCAGTTTGTGGGTGTGGTCCTTAACACGTCATTCAAAGCCTGGTATGGTCTCAAGACCAGCAGGGATTCTGCAACCTTAGCTCAGTGGAGAGTGGTTTCTTGTAGCTCCATCATGTATAAATAGAGTCTAGTCTAGGGCCTCAGTTTAGCTTCAGGATCTCTCCCATCTGTCTTCTTGGCCCTATTTGCATTCCCATTTAAGAGATTTGATTGTCATATCTGCAAAAGGAGCAGGTGGCTTAAGTAGAGCCCTTCTTAATGTTTTGTATTCCTTTTTTAGTTTTGTTTTGATTGTATCTCCTCCTGCAACCATAGGTAAGGTCTTAGTAGAGCATTTGCTATTGGCCACATCACAGAAAAATATGAATACAGTTCAGCCTTGCATCACAGGCCTACAACTCTTTGGTTTCAATTCTAACATAGATGTAAAGTTGCTTGATTTTCTTAAGTGATTTTCTCAGCTTCCCCTTGGCAAGTAGGGATTTGTACTAAGATAATAATAATAATACTATGAACTTATCTTACCAGTTTGTTTACAAGATTTCTTGGCCTCAGCTGTTGGAACACTCTCCAAGAATGTAAATGGGTATTCTTAGAATTCCATGGAAGATACAGCTCAAAAAGGGATGCACTTTTCCAGAAATAGGGAAGCTCACCTCTCTCTGTATGCAGCCTTGGTGGGATTGAAGGAGCTTGATGTTGTTTAGCTATAAGCTGAAACTACCAAGAACCATTACTTGCACAACTGACGACAAGTCAGTAGTTCCCAAAATGCCATTCTTTGCCTATGTTTGCATACAATTTCCATCATTCTGAAATGGCTGTCCCAGAGGATTTCATGGAAATAACTTTTCCATCACCGTGCACCAAAGATTTTTTTTTCACTTGGTATTGAATGGGGAGGAGGGGGAGAAGTGAGATGAACACCTTTTCCTGTTTATTCTTTTCTACAACCTTGAGTGAAGGAGACTACCACTTTTGTCAGCAAAAGAAGAGAAGAAATATTGCCAAGAGAAAGTACTTGGTTCCAGTGGCAGCCTCCTTGTTGAATTAATTAAGCAAATGCCACCTGGTTTTCCAGGTTAAGCCACCAGAGGAGTCCATGCAAATGTAAATAAGTCATTGAGCCAGAAAATGAAGAAAGGGGTGGAAAAGCACAGTGGAATCAATAACAGCAGCAGGGTCTGCTTCTGAGCAGTTGGTGGGGCTGGGATCTGTGGAGCTCGATTTCCTCCAGGCTATTTTTGGTCTTTGTCCTGAATGTGAAACAGCAAGCAAGAGGTGTGCATTTGAGGAGCGGGTGATGCTGGCACAAATGTTCTGAAGCAAGATTAAAATGGAGAAGGTATTGAGTCTGAAGGGCTGTTTCTCAGTGTAAACATTTCACCCTTTACTTCTACCCTCCCCAAATACCAAGAGACTTTGTCAGTAACAGTAATAGCTGCTGCAGCAGTTCCTTTGGGTGGACTGCAGTAGTTTCACATAATTTCTGTGGGCCAAGGACATCTTTAGAAGAAGAAGGCTGTCAGAACTTGGCATCCTTAAATCCTTGAGTAATTATTAGGATGCTTGGTTAGGCTGTTCCAGAGAACAGAGAACAGTGCCAATAGCCTTTCACGGGAGGGGGTGGTGGTGGAATGAAACAGCATAGAATAGCCTCAGGCAGGCAGGCAGGCAGGCAAAAACAAGTAAGTATAGAGAGCAATAAAATAATGATGCTGTCAAATGGAAAAAAGCAGGAGGGGGCTTGTCAAATGAAGTGTAAGGATTTTATTCTTACATATGTGGATGTATGGGTATGAGATAGCACTGTCTTCTTCTGGTTCTGTCTGGAGAAGACAACTTTAAATCAGGGCTGTCCAGCATGAAGTAGCAGAGCATAAACCAAGGAGCTGCAGGTTCTGCAGGACCTTGGAGAGCTCCCATGGAAGGTAGATGTTACAACAGTGGCCCCCAACCTTTTTTGTGCCATGGCCTGGTACCGGCATCACAAAATGATTCGCAGCCCGGTACCGGCATCAGCACGCATGACAAGGCAAGGCGAGCCGAGCGACCGGCCAGCCAGCTGTCCCCCACTTCTCCCCGCCACCTTCAACTCCTCCTTTGTACCTTTTTTGTGCTTAATCTCCTCCACCATTGGGACGGCTCTTCATTCGAAGCCGCCCCTCCTTCAATGAAACTAAGGTGCAAGGATTCCTTCAGGATCCAAACGCCGCTTTCCAACCAGAAAAGCTCACCCAGAAGCACTTTCTCGTCGAAACAAGATGGCGGCGCCCAGCAAACCAGCGGCCCGGTAGAAAATGATCCACGGACCGGGACCGGTCCGTGGCCCGGTGGTTGGGGACCCCTGTGTTACAACACCTGCCCAACTAAATACTGTAAGGTACTGTCTAATCCAGTGGTCGCCAACCGGTGGGCCACAGCCCACTGGTGAACCGTGAGAAAATTTTGGTGGGCCGCAGAGAAATCTCACCCCCAGAGCACCCCCTCAAAGCAATTAATCCAGGCTGTGCAGAAACACAAGTTTGCATTGCCCACATGGTCTGTGGGAACCCTCCCCGCTCACTCACTCCTTACCCGATAAACTTGCCTGCTAAATTGCTATTGTTCCTTTTTCCGACCATCATCTGTTCTGCTGTGCTGGGAGATTTAGATTAGCTAGGAAGCAGGAAATGGTCGCATTTCTTGCTTTCTAGCTAGTCTTTAGATCTTTGGCTCTGCTTTTAAGCACAGCCAAACCTCCCTTAGGACTGAAGGTTCTATTATTCAGTGCAGACTCATAGTAAGCAAATTTGAAAGACTGAGCTAGCTGATGGCAGATAGATTGATCACTGAATGATTCTGTGAGCAACTCAATCTGTCTGCCTGCTTTGCCTGATTTTGGGTAAAAGTTGCTCTTTTTTATAAAAAGTTCAATATTTATATAAATATTTATAATATTTACATACAAGCAATGCCCAGCTGATCACATGACCACCAAGCCACACCCAAAAATTAGGCCATGCCCACAGAATCGGTTAGTAGTCCCTGGGATTTAAAATTATGAGTTTGGTGGTCCCTGATGTTGGCGACCCCTAGTCTAATCTACAGTAAATCTACCTGTTCTGTGAGGACCTCCACAGAGGGTTTACTCGAGAAACTATCATGATGTGATCTTACGGATGCCTGGAATAGAAAGTCATTTCTTTTTCGGCCCCCACTTGGATTATTATCTTCTGGCATTATTTTATTTAAAAGGGCTTTTTTTTGTCTAGATTGGTGACCCTTCATGTATTATTATTGCATCTGGTTTAAATGTCTTTTGAAATTGTTTTCATTGTTGTACACTTTTCTGAATCTTAGGATATCTGAAAGAGACTGATGCTCATCAATGTAATGAAAGTAGCACTAAAGAAGAAAATAGATCCTTTTGTTGCCTCAGCTAAAAGAAGCTAGAATAGATCTTCCTGATGCTTGGGTTTAGGTAAGAGACTGGACGCTTGCCCAAAATGTGGCAAGATTACCAAGAATATATGGCCACAAAGAAAGTCTAGGTCTGATCACTGATCTGAGAATGATCTAGACTACATCAGCACAGTTTTTGACCCAATACAACCTATAAACATTTCCTTCCTAATAAGTCTTTTGAACCTGGCATGATTTTTATGCGAGAGGATTATTAGTTCTATTACAGTAACCAAAATATATATTTTTAGCTAAGCATAGATCCAGAAAAAGTCTGTTCCTTAATGTAAGTGCACATCCATTGCACTGAGATCCTATCTTGCAATTGGTTCCAGCTGGTAGATCAAGAGGTGCTAGTAACAAACAAAACAGATGCTACAAAGCTGCACTTTGCCCATAGAGTCAAGGAGGGCTCACCATTCCAATTAGTTTGGTTGTAACCTTGATTTCCCTCTAGCTGTTATTTATGCCTATCATTCTGAATATATCTGCAGTATAATCCCTTTAGAATTATACAAAGAGTATGCAATTGATATCTTGCCCACCCAGGTTAATGGAGCACACAATGCAGGCCAGTCACGTGGAGTGAACTGTGTCAGGGAGGTGTCCAAAGTGGCACTTGTGAACAGATGTTGTCAATTGCCTTGTCTGACTGACTGCATTGAGCAAGATGCTGATTTGAATTATTAAGCAGAAATTAATGATGACTCAGACATCTGCCTTTCAGGGCTATTGATCAATCAATTAAAACCAGACTTTTGATGAAATCTTTCATCTGATTTCCCTTGAAATTGAGGGAATATAGAGCTAATGAATTCAAATATATACCTGTCCCAAGGCCATGGTCTTTGTCTTCCTTCTAGTTCAAGATGGGTTAGGGAAATAATTAAAAATTGGATACAAATGTCTATGGGTCCTTAAGACCAAAACAATTCCCCTAAAGAATTAAACCCTCCCCTAAAGAACTCCCTAAAGTTTGATGTAAGATGAAAGCAGAGTGTGGTTAGATGAGAAGGTCAGTGATTGAGATCAAATGTGCCAGAGATTTGATTGTGAGATAAAAAGTGAATGCTGTATATCCCAGTAGGCATCTGCCATCTTCGCTTGCAATAATAGAGCGGATAATTGACATAGATTGTCACTGAGGTGATCTGCATGTAAATCTTTATTCAGCCTTAGGTATTGCTGGGTTGTCACTGATTCTCAGATGAATGTAATAATGAAATGGCAAGTTTTTATAATACCCAAACAACATTACTTTGGCAGTGTAAAATCTCACACTGTTGTTGGGCAGATAAAATAAGCCAATTCTTAATGAGCCCAATAAAATAGTTTCTATATTAGTAGCTACTCATCACTGAGAGCTTATAATTACGCTTATAGACCAATGTCTATGGAGATTCTCAGTCATCCAGGTCATGGTTGTCCCAAAAGTACTTTTTCACAAGAGGCAACTGGATTTTCTGGTTTTTCTTTGAAGATGTTTTGCTTCTCATCCAAGCTGAAGAAGCTTCTGGATGAGAAGCCAAATGTCTTCAAAGAAAAACCAGAAAGTCCAGATGCCTCCTGAAAAAAGCACCTTTGGGATTTATAGACCAATATTTCTCGACTTTGACCTATTTTTAGACATATGAATTTCAACTTCTAGATTGCCCTGGTCAGCTCCTCTCTGATTTTTTACAACAGTAAAAATACTTGTGTCATCCAAGTATTTAAAAAAATGCCCCTTCTCTCTGGATAATTTTGTCTCACTGTAATAATGGGTAGGATTAATCTGTCCATGACAGGGAATAATTTTTGAGTGAAACTATTAATAGTAATATTTACATACATTATACTATATACACCCCAAAGTAAGAATACCCTGAGTTTAAGACAATCCCCCCAGAGGAGGATTAATCAGAAAAACCACATTTGTTTCCATTACAGTCCTCTCAGCAACTCTAAAGAGATCTTACTATTTTGAAATTAATTTAACTTTTAAAAACCCTGATCTTCCTTTCCAAAGGATAGATTCTCTCCCCATGGGAATACTTCAGTTGTTTTTCTAACAGGATGTAATTCAAGAATATTATCATCATCCATTTTAAGAAAATAATGTGTACAGTTTTATAACACTTGCTAGGAATGCAACTGAGGTTCTAAGTTCTATCATTGCCATTTTGGCAATATAAGCAAAAGGTCTTCCAAAAATTGAGAAACTGATGAACAAAGAAATTCTGTAAGTTTGAGACCTTTTTGTGTTAGTGTTTAGTGACAGTTTAGTGTTTCTTATTACAGAAGAAGGCTGTCAGAGAATCTGATCCCTAGCTTGATTAATATATTTGTACCTCCAGGCCTTAGCCTGTCCAGGCTGAGGCTTGGACAAATGACAGCCATCTCTTAGATCAAGAATAAGTTCTGGAGGCTTACAAAAGTGAATAGTGTCAGCTAAAAATATTTGCTGCAAGAAGCCAAGTCTAAAAATGTCTCTCTCACTCCTATAGACAACAGCTCAAAACTGATGAGTACAACCTGAACATCCTGAGTCATTTCCATGCTCTCAGCCCATCCTGCATCTTGGATATAGTCCATGCTGAAGCTCTAAAAGATGGAGGACAAAATGCATTTTATTTATTTATGCATCAAATTTAGAAACTGCCCATCCCACTCACAGGAAATCTGGATGGTGTACAACCAAAACATAAATATTATGTAACATATATTATATTAAATATCACCTGCCACAGGGAGGCATAAAATAGGAATAGAATAAAGTTAAAAAGAAGCAACTCAGAAGCAACTCCCCAAGAGGGTTACTTCTGAAAGGGCAGGAGACTGGGGTCCGACCTCACCTCTGGGGGAAGAAGGACAGGGGAAACAGAAGAGATGGCTCTGTCCCCAGACCCCACTAGTCAAAATTCTTTAATTGACAGATCTGATGGAAAAGGCCAATGTAATTAGTTTTAAAAAATGGCTCTGGAGATAGCCTGACCCCATTATAAAATGAACGGAATAGTTTTTAAGTGTTTATTTTATTTTCGATTATGTGCCATCAAGACAATGTTGGCTCGTAATAACCACAAAGATAGATTTTCTCTAGGACCCTCATTCCCAATCTGATCCTTGTACTCGTTGTACTCATTGCTGCTGGTGGTCATCTTTCTTTTCTTTTGTTCTATCATTTTATTTTATCTCACTCCTAGATGCTAAATTAAATTAAAATTTTATCTCAGGCTCACACATATTGTTGTGCCATTTCTGATCATCGCTGCTTTGTACGTGTGTGTGTGTGTGTTTCTGTGTGTGTGTCTGTGGGTATCTGGTGTCTGTCACTTACCAGCATGCCGCACAAAGATTAAATGTCACTCTTGCTTCCCCCCACTCCTGCCAACATTCATTGCAACTAATTAATAAACAGCAAAGGAATCCAAGAACTTTTGATAAGCAAACCGTACAGTGGGAAAAGCCACCAGGAAAGAATTCCTGCAGTGGCAGCATTTCAAATGCAAGCTCAGTTTTAGATGATTCGGTGTCAGAGGTGGTATTCAGCAGGTTCTAACCAGTTCTGGAGAACTGGTAGCAGAAATTTTGAGTAGTTCTGAGAACCGGTAGTGGAAATTTTGAGTAGTTCGGAATACCACCTCTGACTGGACCCGCCCCCATCTAATCTCTGCCTCCTGAGTCCCAGCTGATCGTCTGGGTCTTCTTTTGTTGCCCTGCACAGGAGAACGGAGCTGGAAAGCAGGTTAGTGGGGTGGGAATGGGGATTTTGCACTATCCTTTCCCTGGAATGGGGCGGGAATGGAGATTTTGCAGTATCCTTCCACTGCCATGCCCATCAAACCACACCCACCAAGCTATGCCCACAGAACCGGTAATAAAATATCCCACCACTGATCGATGTCTGCCTTCCTTGTGCCTCTTTCTCCCATCTGCTCCATGTAAAGGACTAGACTCTGGGTAATGCTGCATTGCAGTCAGGGATGCTTGTTTCTGTCTGGATAGGGGGATTTCCCAGTGTCTGCCTTTCCCTTAGAGCCCTTCTCACTCGTCTCCGTGTCTTTTGTTTTCCTAGACATTTGAACACATGGAACAGAAACCCCATGACATCATTGTTGCTTTGATACTATAATCCAAGCAATAGGGAACATATTGTTTTTCCTAGGCTCCTCTGTAGATCTATAGAAACTTTTAGCAAGGAAGAACTCATAGCTCAGCTTCATAGAAACGGAGTAGCAACAGTCCTAACTTTCAATTTAAAAATGTTTTTTTTTTAAAAAAACAAGGAAAGGAAAGGGAGAGGGGAGGGGGAGCAGGGGAGCAGAAGGGAAGCTTTGCAATACCTTAAATAAGGGAGGGGAGGGGAAAATACTTCTCAGCCAGGGCAGCAATCCAAAGTGTGCCCACTGGGAATTGTAAGGGCTAAAGGGAGCACGAGCTCCTAGGTTTGACGGCATTTCATTGATTAAATGGAGGGACATCTGGTCATCTGCAAGCTTAGAAAAACCCAGCCATAGCTGGTCACCAGAAAATATAGCAGCCCAGTAGCCTAGGATGAAATGGCTGCATGAGCCATGGATCAGCCACTGAAGAGGAGAGAGGACATGCCAGTTGTTATAGCCAATCATTGCTGGAGCTGCTATCTGAACCAATGTGCGAGGGGGAAAAACCGCCCCCGCAATGTGAACGGACCTGAGTGGGAACTCCTAGAGTTCCAGGGATATAACACCCCTTCCCCCTAGATGCGAACACGCATAGTCTTTGAGGTAGGCAGGAGGTTTATGCTGGCGCCCAGAACGGCGCAGCTCTGGTGGGTTGTCTGTCAGTTCAGAGTCTGTAGGGGAAGGCAGAATCGGTAGAGTGTCACTAACGCGCCCTTCGGTTCGGGTTGGCTCGGGACTCGTAGGGCTGGTCACTGGGGACGTGCTCCCGTTGACTGGTTCGGACTGGTCAGCCATCTGGACGTCGCTGTCCGTGTCCGGATTCCCTGGAACGGCTGCTGGTGTAAGCAGGTCACTGGGATTGATGCTGATGTGGGGTTGATGCTGAGGCCTCGCTCTGGTTTGTAATTCTGGGTCACTGCTGACGAGGGTGCTGTGACGCCTTCGCAGCTGGTCCAGGTGCCTTCTCCATATTCGGCCATCCTCCAGTCTGACTCGATATGACCTGGGTCCGGTGATGGCCACGATCTCGCCCGGGATCCACAGAGGGTCTCCAGCGAAGTTCCTCGCGAATACGGGTTCATGTAAGATAAAATGTCTAACCCCCGATGTGGAAGCGAGGGGAGAGTCAGGGCAGTAATGTGGGTGAAGTCTGTCCAATACAGTCCTCAGGCGCCTGCCCATCAGGAGCTCAGCTGGGGACTTATTGGTGACTGAGCACGGAGTTGAGTGCTGGCTCATCAGGAAACGCGAGAGTTTGTGGTGCCAGTCATCCTTGCTGAACCTAGCTAGGGCTTCTTTAGTGGTCCTAACGGCTCTTTCAGCCAATCCGTTACTGGCAGGATGAAATGGGGCCGTGAAGATGTGGCGGATGCCCAGGTTGGCAGCGAAACGGCTGAACTTGGCTGATGCGAACTGTGGGCCATTGTCGGAAACAATGGAGTCAGGCAGCCCGTGTGTTACAAACAGGCGAGTTAATACCTTGGTAATCGCTAGTGTGGTGGTCATGGATAGTTGTGCCACATCAATCCATTTAGAGTAGGAGTCCACGACCACTAGGAACATTTTGCCATGCAATGGGCCGGCTAGGTCGATGTGAATTCTGGACCACGGAGCGCTGGCGCTTTCCCACTTAGTAGGGGTGGCAATAGGAGGAGCTGGACGGGATTCCTGGCAGGGATTGCAGGAGCTTACCCATCTGATGATGTCCTCGTCGAGGCCCGGCCACCATACGTAGCTGCGTGCTAATGCCTTCATTCTGACGATGCCAGGGTGCCCCTCGTGCAACGCCTCCAGAACTCGGGTACGCAGTGAGGTCGGGATGACCACTCGAGTGCCCCACAGCAGACAGCCCTGCAAACTGGATAATTCCTGCAGGCGGGTCTTGAAAGGTGTAAATTTGTTTTCAACATCACCGCCCGGCCACCCCCTCCTCACCCAGTCCAGTACCTGGGCGATTGTTTTGTCTGCCTTGGTTTTGGCAGCAATGTCAAGGGCAGTGATGGGGAGGTCCAATTGGGTGACCTCAAAGATAGCGTGGACAGGAGCAGGGTCTTCGGCTGGAGCCGGCAAGGGGCAGCGGCTGAGAGCGTCTGCGTGGGACAATGTTTTATCTGGGCGGTGTATGAGTCTATACGAGTATGCCGCTAGGAAAAGGGTCCATCTCGTCATTCTAGGAGAGAGGACTTGAGGGGTCTGTTTGTCCCCAGCTAGTAGACCCAGGAGAGGCTTATGATCTGTGACCAGCTCGAAAAAGTGGCCAAAGAGAAATTCGTGAAATTTCTTCACTGCTGCAACAGCTGCTAGAGCTTCCTTATCGATCTGGCTATAATTGCGCTCTGTTGCAGAGAGCGTCCTGGAGAAAAAAGCGATGGGAGCCTCGGAGCCATTGGGGAGCCTGTGGCTTAATACTGCCCCAATTCCAAAAGGGGATGCGTCTGCTGCTAGCACTAATGGAAGGTTGGGGTCGAACTGAATAAGGACCGCCTCTGACGTGAGTAGTGATTTGACGGCGCGAAAAGCGGAGTCTTCTTTGTGACCCCAGTGCCAAGGCGATTTTTTATCCAACAGTCTGTGCAGGGGTTCTGCCACTGATGCTTTATGGGGCAGGAAGGACGCGTAAAAGTTCAATAGCCCCAAGAAGGCCTGCAGTTCAGTTTTGGAGGTTGGAGTGGGTGCCTTGTGAATTGCCTTAACCTTGGACTCCAGGGGGTGAATGCCTGAGGCGTCAATTTTATAACCCAGAAAGTCCACCTGTCTAGTGGCAATGGCACATTTTTCTTTTTTTAATTTGAGGCCATGCTGTCTGAACCTCTCTAACACTGCTCGAACTCTCTGGAAGAGTTGGGGTCTGTCCCTGGCCGAGACTAAGATGTCGTCGAAGTAGGGTACTACACCAGGGAGGCCCTGCAAAATCCGCTCCATGAGGGATTGAAAAATGCCTGGGGCAACACTTACGCCAAATTGGAGATGCTTGCACCGGAAAGCACCCCTGTGGGTGAAAATGGTCTGGAGTTCCGCTGTTTGGCTGTCAACAGGGAACTGTTGATACGCTTGAGACATGTCCAATTTGGCAAAAATGCTGCCAGGTTCAAAAGTGTGTAATAAATGCTGAATGACGGGCACTGGGTAAGCGCTAACTTGTAAAAACTTATTAATTGTGGTCTTGTAGTCCGAGCAAATTCTCAGGCTACCGTCTTTTTTGAGGGGTGTGACAATGGGCGTCTCCCATTTGGCGAAATCTGTTGGCTCAATGACCCCTTGTTTTAATAGTTTATCCAATTCTGCATCTAGTTTTGGCCGAATAGCGAATGGGACTCTACGCGGTTTTAGCCTGATTGGGACTGCCTGGGGGTCGACTGAGAATGAGATAGGGGTACCGTTATAACACCCCAGCTCATCGCTGAATACATCTGAGTAATCAGCGAATAAGGAGTCAGTGTCAGAGGTTGAGACAGCATGGACCCCTGTTAGCCCTAGGACGAGATGGGGAAACCAATCGAGCCCCAAGAGTGTGGGGAGATTGCCGTTAACTACCACTAGAGGTAGGTGACCTTTGAAAGCTTTAAAATTGACAAGGAACTTGCCTCTGCCGATTACAGGAATGACCTTCCCCTGGTAGTCCTTCAGGCTAAACTGGCACTTCTGGAGCCGGCTTGTTGATAGACTGGGCTGTAGCCTCTTGAGGGTGCTCCACGAGATAATTGAGAGCGCTGACCCTGTGTCAACCTCCATGCGACACGGTTTACCTTCTAACAAAACGGAGAGAGAGATTTTACTAATGGTATGGCAAGTGTGCTTGGCATGGTGGTGAGTGCGACAGTTCAATACTTGCCTCTGAGGTCCGGAATGTGAGAAGGGAGGGTGCCTTTGTGCCGAGTTTTGAGAGGCTTGACAGACTCTCGCGATGTGCCCCCTTTTGTGGCAGATGTTGCAGGTGGCTCTTTTGAATTTGCAGGCGGCCCTCGGATGAGATCCACCACAGGATAGGCACAGGGTGATGTGCTTGGGTGGATTGATGTTTTCTTGCTTGGCTCCTACCTGCGGATGTCTGGCGTTGGTGAGGCGGTGGATGTCGGTTTCATCACTAGGGGCTTCCTCTACTACCACCTCCTCGGAGTGGACTGGAACTGTCGTTAGCTTGGAAGTTGGACCATGGATTTCGGTGGCTGAGTGTGCTGCCAGTTCTGCTGCCAGGGCCTCCTCGATGGCTTGTGCGAGGTTGAGGTCCTTCTTAGCGAGTAGGCGCCTTTGGAGGTGGAGATCCTTGACCCCGCAGACTAGTTGATCGAGGAGCATGTCCTCCAGGTAGGTTCCAAACCCACAATGGAGTGCTGCGGTCCTGAGGGCGGCCATGTACTGGTTGATGGTCTCTTTGTCTGATTGCTTCCTCATACGGAAGGTGAATCGCCTGGCAATCTGTGAAGGTCTGGGAGAATAGTGGTTAGTAAGGATTTCTAACAGTTCAGACCATGGAACGTTTTTTAACTCACGTGGAGCCACGAGTGCTGTGGCAGTGTCAAAGACGATGGCTCCACAGTAGATCAGGAAATATGATTTTTTCCAGTGCTCCCCTGCATCAGCCAGCCCAATTGCGTCGATGTAATGGTTAAAGCGGTTCTTGTATGACTCCCACTTCTCCTCATCCGGTTTGAACGCTGGGAAGACTGGATTGGAATTCATAGTGAGGAAATCGGTTGTACAATCTGTGGAAAAATCTCTCTGGGGTAGCAGCAGAAGGTTTCTAGTGCCTGTGGCAGGCAAGTGATTTCAGCTCTGGAGAGGCTTTTTCACAATCCTCTCTCTCTCTCTGGGCTAAACACGAGGTTAGGCTGCCAGCCGTTGGCAGCGTTTTGAAATTCGCGCCTGCGTGGGCGTCAGTGACTTGACTTACAGCACCGCGCTGTACTTTTTAGGTTTGAAATTCAAATGACAGCCGTTTGAATTTCGCGCCTAAAGAAACGAGCGGCTGCGGCTCGCAGCGCTTCACTTTTCCTGTAGCTGGGCTAACAAGCGGCTACAGACGCTTATCACTTTCGTTGCTGGCTGACCGCTTTCTCTGGCTGCGGATCAGCGTTCGCTTCTCGTTGCTTGCTGACCGCTTTCTCTGGCGGCGGATCAGCATTCGCTCTCGTTGCTTGCTGACCGCTCTCTCTGGCTGCGGATCAGCGTTGCTCTTATCGCCGGCCGATCGTTCTCTCTGGCTGCGGATCGGCGGCTAGTGACTCAGCGGTTGCATTGTGCTTCTGGTAGCCATCCCATCCTCGTCGCCAGTGTTAAGTTTGGGTAATGAGAGGCTGGACCAGAGCATTAGTGCAACAAATACTTTATTATAACAATAAAGGACTGACCGCGCTTGCCAAGCCTGGAACTGGCTCGCAGCGATCAGCAACTGGTTGGACCCCGCAGCCTGCTTTTATAGCTGGCTGCTGGGGAGAATCAACCAATGAGCGAGGGGGAAAAACCGCCCCCGCAATGTGAACGGACCTGAGTGGGAACTCCTAGAGTTCCAGGGACATAACACCTATACCATTCTGAACAAATGGCTGCCTAATCTCTTTTTGAAAGCCTCCAGTGAAGCTGTTCTACTGATCAATTGTTTAATCAGGAAATTTGTCCTTAATACTAGGTTGGATCTCTCTTTGATAATCTTCCATCTGTTACTTCTTGTTCTGCCCTCAAGTACTTTGGAAAACAGGTCAATTCCTTCACTCTGACACCCCCTCAAATATCGGAAAATTGCTATCATGTCACCCCTAGTCCTTTTCTTTGTTAGATTAGACATACTCAGTTCCCACAACCATTCATCATATGGTTTAGCCCAGTGCTGGTATTCAATTTTTTTACTACTGGTTCTGTGGGTATGGCTTGGTGGGCATGGCTTGGTTGGCGTGGCAGGGGAAGGATACTGCAAACTCCCCATTCCCTCCCCACCCCACTAACCTGCTTTCCAGCTGTTTTTCTGTGCAGGGCAACCAAAGAAGACCCAGCCAATCAGCTGGGACTCAGGAGGCAGAGAATAGATGGGGTTGGTGGGGCTAGTCAGAGGCAGTATTTGCTGGTTCTACTCAAAATTTCCACTACCAGTTTTCCAGAACCTGTCAGAACCGGCGAAATACCACCTCTGGTTTAGCCTCCAGACACCTAATCATTGATGGGCTAAGTAGAAAGTCTAACTCAGCCCTCTTTGGGGGTGAGAAACGTTTCCAGCTTGTTCCTTGTCTTGATCACAACCTGATAGAGCATTAAATAGTCTACTTTGGATCATAGGGAAACTTTCACAAGCCTAAGGCCTCTCCCTAGGTAACTCCTGTGCAGGAGAAATAAATAGAAATGAACTATTAAGGTCACTGGATTTTTATAAAATCTACTTTTGATGAAAAATGGTATTATTGCTAGGAGTACAATGTGACATTTTATGAAATGTACCTTTATTTATTCTGAAGGGTAAATGTTGCATAATCTTTTATGAAAGCTGCCTTTAGGGGGCCTGTAAACTTTTTTAGCTGGTTTAAATGAATAAAACAAACATTTAAAACCTTGGCTTCTGTCCTGAGCTCACCACAACATAGAATTCTACATATACCTTGGACCACAGATTCCATCCCGTCCAACTACCAAGCTTTGCTAGCTTGGAATATGGGAAGTACAGTCCAATACGTTTTGAGGACATTAGAATGGGCCAGCCTGGTCTAGGTACAGTGAGCTCGAGATTTCAAAGCAGCAGCATTTGGGGTGAAAATCTAAAGACACTGAATGCAATATCACAATTGAAGGCCTAGATTTTTATCTGAGCACAGTTGCTATACCAAAGGCACTAGGTTGCATATTTCGACCTCATCCCCAGCAGATGCCAATGACGTCCAAACCACTTTTATTACCTGGATGAAATATATATTAAAAGAAAACTTAAACAAATCTCTTCTTGAAAGCCTCAACTGATGGCGCTCCCACAACTTCCGAGGGCAAGCTGTTCCATTGGTTGATTGTTCTCACTGTCAGAAAATTTCTCCTTGTTTCCAGGTTAAATCTCTCCTTGTTCAGTTTCCTCAGTTTCACCTATTATTCCTTGTCTGGCCTTCGGGTGCTTTAGAAAATAGCTTGACTCTTTCCTCTCTGTGGCAGCCCCTCAAATATTGGAAGACTGCTATCATGTCTTCCCTGGTCCTTCTCTTTACTAGACTAGCCAAACCCAGTTCCTGCAACCATTCATTGTATGTTTTAGCCTCCAGTCTCCTAATATATTTTTGTTTTCATGAGAAAGGGCCTCAGCAACAATTCAACCATGTGTGGGAAGGCAGGCTGTCCACTGCATTCAAATGTTTATCAGCCTGGCTGGGTTTTATGGGACTTACAGCCTCTGCATTTGGACTGCGCCAGGATTTCAAAGGGCTGTGGAGGCTGCTGAGTCACCAAGAGGAATTATACTAGAAATCTCCCATCGCCCACAAATTGTGAAAATGATTTTTAAAAATAGAGGCAGAACTAGCAAGTGCAAATGATCAGAAAATTGGGACAGTTGGAGCTTCTTGAAAACTCAAGCTGTCTTCTTCATATGGTTATATAATGAGCAACAACACGTTTGTCATGCATTCAGTTTGTACCTTTTTAAAGCTGCAATTCACACTAATGTATTTAATGCCTCTGAAATCATTTCTAGGTAAATGGGCTTGAAGATCATCATGGAAGAAAATTGAATTGTGGAATCCTTGGTGCTTTCTGAGCTGGGTTGTTTTCTTGCAGCTGTTTTGTTACCCGGCTAGGTAACATCTTCAGTGCTTAAAGGGAGCGGGGGTTTGTTGTACTATAAATATTAGCCTGCTCTCTCAGTATTGGTGGGGGTGTTGTTTTCTTCTTGGTAGTTTCTTGATTAGACTATTGTATTCTTTACTACTTGGTTGTTTGTCTGAGTTGGTACTTCCCTGATTAAGATTTTGTTTTCTGCTTGATTGTTTTTCTAGTGTTGTTCCTGGCGCTAATCCTAGATTATTTGGGTGTTGATTGCCTCTTTTGAATAGTGCATAAATGTGATTTATTTCTATGTGCCTATAGATTTGCTTGAGTGCCAATCACTCAGAAGTTTCCTAGAAGTTTTTGGATTTAACTTGATATAGGATGCTCACACACACTTTTGACTGGAAATTGGGAATTACTAGCAGAAAACTAGCCAGCTGGTCTTGCTGTCCTGTTTTTGGCTAACAAGCAAGAAACATCTGAGGCATCTGAGGATCACAGTTTAGGCATATAAGGGAGATGCTTGCACACTAACATTGCTATGAGATAGGACTTGCTATAATTTATCCATCTTCTACAGACAACTCCACTTTAATATGCATGGAACAGGGGTTACTTCCACCGAGTGTGCAACTAAGGAGGAGTGCTTGATGCCAGTTTTGAGATTTACAAATGTCACTTGAAACAAAGAAAAGGCAACATTAAAAAAATACCACCCTCTAATCAGTTTTAGTCACAAATAATGATGGCAGTTGAATGGCAAGTGGTAAAAATGCCATTAGTAGGCCAAAATCAAGGGTTCGCCTATTTAGCTCACCCAGCTATGATGGAGTCATCTACAAAGATACACAGAAGCTTGTGGCAACGAACCAACCTCAGCCACTCTCAAACCTCACTAACTGCAGATTCAAATGGGTTCTAAAATTATTTGGCTTTTATTGCCTGTCCACAAAAGGAGAAAATATCATCTTATATATCTGAATACTGCCGCAACAGAACCTAAATAGAAAAATATCATTAAAAATGCAGCCTACTATAGCATCTAAAGAACTAGCATATTTTCAGTCCGGCTGTATGTAGGCCTGGGAAATCTAGGAAAAATAGATTGATTGTGTCTAGAAAGTTCCTTGTTGCAAAAGATTGATGGAAGCATTTATGTGACTTAGTAATATTAAAGAGCAATAGGTCAGTGTAATATCCCCTCCCCACCATTAGAGAAGAGAAATTATCCAAAGCAGTAAAACAAGATGCAGCACCCAAAACTCTTGTATGACATCCCAAAGTCTTTTCCTAGCCTGATCACCTATTGGTGATATGGTGTACTACATTGTGAGGCAGCAAACATCCATTAACTCTAATATAATCCCTAAAAATAGAGAGAGATTCCAAAAAGGAGGGTAATCGAAATCCTGCTCATGAGCATGATATAGTTTAGGGAATGGTCAGTTAAGAGGCAGCATAACCCCCAGCTGGATATTTGGTAGGCATGAAGGTTGGAATGAACCTTTCCTAGTTTCTCTGGGTTATAAAGAAGAAGATAGGAGAATTGTGCTTTTACATTTGCAAGATTCTATTAAAGTAGCTTTTCAATAAAGTAGAACTTGTATACTTGGTTGGGTTTCCTCTCTGACCTTCTTTGTAAGGCTGATACAATTAGAAGATCCCTTTCTAGGAAATTTATTTTGTTACATTTTATTATATTTTTTTCCACAAAAATCCCTTCCAATGAAATGCTTTAAAAAAAATAAATAAAACAGCAACAACAAAAACCACATTTTTGAAAATCGGCAAAGTACAAGACTATTTGTCATCAGGTGAGATTTGCATATTCAGGAAAGTGAATCTTCAAATAAGACATGTGGATTAACAAAGTTGAAAGACTTTATGAAACGACATAAAACAGTTTAACTTCCCCGACACTTTCTAGTTTTATTGAACTGCAACTCCTATCCCTGAGCCCATGGTCCATGTTGAATGTGTGAGATGAGGATAGTAATCAAACATGTCTGAAGGATGCCAATTTGAAAAGTATTGTGCAAACTTTTCACCTCTTCTTCTATTTTATTTTCTTCCGTTTAACTTTTGTCTGCTGCTATTTTTCCTAGGCTTATAAAACCATGGAATTATGAATCATTTAGCTTGTTGAAACCAGACCCCTGTTCAGTGCAGGAATGCAAATCAAAGCATTTCTGATAGATTTATTTTATTTTATTTTATTTATTTATTTGTTTTTGTCAGTTGTTTACAAGATAATAGGTATAAGTAAAAACATAGTTATGAACACATGGATACATATATTCTCTTTAGGCTTTTGCATAACCACATCCAGTAACTGATTCCAACAGTCTTAATTGATATTACTATTAGAAAGAGGTTTTTTCCCCCTCTAGTATTGTTTATAATACAATTGTAAACTGTTGTGCTGCAAATTATTCCCTCCTAACTGACAAATAGGAAAGAACAGGTCTGGGTCTTTTTCAGAAACATTTGCAGAAGCTCCGTCTCTATTTTGGCAAAGCTGCTATATGCTTCCTAACACCACACCCACATTCCTCCCAACATATGGGACTAGCGTCACCTTCCTGATTCAACTAATGGTTCAATTCTTTCTCTTAAAAAAGTGAACAAAAATGCACATTGTAGCACAATCTGGTGAATGAAGATCTTATCTTAGTCCATAGTTACTATCCTAATATTGTCTACACCCTTTCTCATGCATAATTAACTTATTAGAATCTTTACCGATCCTGAAAATATAGCTTGCTATGAAGAGGAGGAAGAGGAAGAAAGGCAGTATGAGAGGACTTTGACTACAGTTTTATAACTGCAGCATCTTTACTGAATAGATGAGCATCAAAGAAATGCACTGAACTCCTTTGGATTTAATTCTGAGTCAGACATTAATAGGACTGTGTTGTCATGCTGCTGTAGCATTTTCATTATTATTTTAAAGGTTGCAGTTTTTGTGAAAATTCAAAAATACTGGATGAATAATAAACAATAGGTATCATGTTACATTTACAATATCTACCCTAATAGGAGAATCACTGATTCTCATATTAAAAAACATATTTTCCATTGCCTTTAGGACTTTGTAGAGAAACATAAGCTGCTTCACCCCCATTGCCCTCTAAAGAACATACAGTTTAAATTGGACATGCATTTCTTAAGGCTCTAAAATTAATGCCATTTAACACAACATTACTAAAAAAAAATTCAAATAGCAGTTCACAAGGTTATAAACAGAAATAAATAAATGAGCATATTTCAGCTCTGTTTTTGGATGTGTTGCCCTATAGCAATCCACCCTCCCTTTCTTTTTTGCTTACCTGTCATTCTGGAATCTAAGTATCTCTGTTTTCCTGTTGAACTTCAGTCTGACTAGCAGACTTCTGGAGCTCTTGTCAGTGCTGAGAAGGCTTTCTGAGAATAAAACCAGGTAAGTGGATCACTCGGGAAGATCACAGATATGTAAGGAACTGGAGTTGTCCCTTAAAAGATGGCAGAGTTGATGAATATTCCTTTTTCAGGAACACGCTTCAAGATTCACAGCCAGCCTCTCATAAACAGTTCATACCCATCTGCTGCTGTTATTGTGCTCACATCTTCCAGATTATGTTGTTTTATGTTGTTTACCCTCCTGTTATGCTTTCAATAAAAGCTAGAGGATGAGGACCGGGTTGGTGTCCTCCCAAATTCACCTTATTTGGTAGGTAGATCAGAGGATTGTCTCTTGTTTAATTTCCTACTTGTTCTCTGCCCAAAATGCTAAAGTCCCTGTGACTTGCTCACACCCTGACCCTGAATGACTGCTAGCTACCTTGCCATGGGCTCCAGAGTCTGGAGGAGTGTGTGATCCTTTGTAAATCAGATTCCTCCCTCGGCTGTCTGTTTCTACCTTCCTCCTGGGCTGCCCAGAATTGTTTCCATGGACACGGGTAGCAGCTGTCAGTGGCAACAGGGGTCTTGAGGAATCCAGCCATCTATCCAAACATCAAATCCTCCTTCCAGGGCAGTGACTGGATGATGCTGAGCTTGCTCCAGAAGGCAAACTTTCAGTGGTGATCTCCTGCTTTGTTTAAAGGCAATGAAAAAAGGGAAGAAATTGGCACCTAGACACAGAGCAAGTCACTAGAAATTGGAGCAAAGAGTTAATATCTCTTGGGCGATAAGCACCCACAGAAAGTCAAAATTACCTGAACTATGATACTCTCCTCATTTGGAGGGTAGGCCCTAACAGAAATGGACAAAGCAGACAGATCTTCCAAGGAGATTGAATGCAGATTTATTATTAGAACAAGTGATATCTAAGAAATGCTGTCAGCTAATGCTGACCAGTTGTCCCTGCATATGCAAGCATTTGAAAGCTGGCAGCCAAGGCAGGAAGTAAATGACAGAGGGGACATGTTTTGCTTTCCTCTTTAAAAAAAGCAGTCAACTAATCAAGAGGCTAATCAACTCCGAGTATGAATTTCAGATAGTTACTTTTATATTGGATTGGTGGGACAAATGAAGATGAGGAAGATACCACCTACTTAAATTGTTTGCTGAATAGTTCATTTCTGGGTGTGGCAGAATCCAATCTGAGACCATGATCTGGAGATAAGGGTAGCATTCCTAATATGGGGCAGACAGATGAAATTGGAGCTTCAGACTATAGGATCTCCAAATTAACCATTGTACAAATATTAAGTAGATAATCAGCTGAGATTTTGTCTAGTCTCCTTCCTACCTCTCAACCTACTAGAAGCTATCTGAAGAACTGAAAGCTTGCTTTAGGGCCACTAGTAAATCTGTAATGATGAACTTCTTGGTAGCTATTGTGGCAGTTTTAAATTTGTTCTCATGACTGTTATTTTGGCAGAACAATGTTAGATGACCATAGACCATAGACCATCTAGGCATAGCCTCATTTCCAGTTTACCCTGACTGAGAATTTGATTCACCCATTATTTCTGAGGGCAAGGATGCATGAAGTTATCCTCAATCCAACCCTATCTAGAAGTTAACACAAATACTGTTTATGTTTTGTGCCACTACACAAAAAGTTTACTATAGAACCAGAGATTAAATAGTGCAGAATAGACCTGTGTTTGTTTTTGTGTTTTTAATAGATGAAATTGACAAGAATTCTGTCTCTTCTGTTCTAGCCCAACTGACAGGAAAAATGTTTAAAATTCCTTCCTTCCTTCCTTCCTTCCTTCCTTCCTTCCTTCCTTCCTTC
>NW_020769388.1:4209534-4228560 GCF_900518735.1 Pseudonaja textilis | reverse complement strand
TTTCTTAGGATGGTGGATATTTTTCTGTTTGTGCAGAATGCTGTTTTAATGTTGACATGACCACGGAAACCTAATATAAGAAGAAATGTCTGGCTATTCAGGAGGAGCACAGAAAGTCTCATAACCTGTTCCCCACATGTTCTGGAGAGTGATTGGTGAGTTTTATAGGGTGGTGATAATGAATGGGAGGGGAAAGGAAGTTGGCTAATCATTGCCCTGGAATTGTCTTTCATTAAGAAAAAAAAATCTGTCAGGTGCAGCAACATTGCCTAGCCTCATTACTGAGAAGCAGGAAAGGTTTACTGTGGGGGTTGCAGGCATTACAATGTCTTTCACTCAGGTGAAACACACAGGATTGGCCATGAGGAACAGAATAATAGAGCTGGAAGGGATCTTGGAGGTCTTCTAGTCCAATTCCCTGCTCAAGCAGGAAACCCTATATCATTTCAGACAAATGGTTGTCTAATCTCTTCTTAAAAATCTCCAGTGCTGGTGCACCTAAACTTCTGGAGGCAAGTTGTTCCACTATTTAATTGTTCTAATCATCAGGAGAGTTCTTCTTAGTTTTAACAGATTAACAGATAATCAGAGTTGTAAGGGACCTTGTAGGTCATCTAGTCCAACCCCCCGCCCAAGTGGGAGACCCTACACCATTTCTGACAGATGGCAGTTCAATCTCTTTTGAAAGTCTCAAGGGATGGCGCTCCCGCAACTTCCAAGGGCAAGCTGTTCCATTGGTTGATTGTTCTCACTGTCAGAAAGTTTCTCCTTATTTTCAGGTTGAATCTCTCCTTGTTCAGTTTCCATCCATTATTCCTTGTCTGGCCTACAGGAGCTTTAGAAAATAGCTTGACCCCTTCCTTTCTGTGGCAGCCCCTCAAATATTGGAAGACCTCTATCATGTTTCCCCTGGTCCTTCTCTTTACTAGACTAGCCAAGCCCAGTTCCTGTAACCATTCTTCATATGTTTTAATCTCCAGTCCCCTGATTGTTCTTCTCTGTACTTTTTCTAGAGTCTCAACATCTTTTTTGTAATGTGGTAAACAAAACTGGATGCAGTACTCTAGGTGTGGTCTTACTAAGGCTTTATAGAGTGGTATTAGTTCTAGGTTGGTTCTCTCCTTGATTAGTTTCCATCCATTGCTTCTTGTTCTGCCTTCAAATGCTTTGGAAAATACATTGACCACTTCTTTGTGGCAGCCCCTTAGATATTGGAACACTGCTATCATGTCACCCTAGTCCTTCTTTTCTTTAAACTAGAAATATCCAATCCCTGCAACTGTCCTTTGTATGCTTTAGCCTCCAGTTCCTGATAATCTTGGTTGCTTTTCTCTGCACTCTTTCTAGAGTCTCAACATCTTTTTTTATGATAGTGACCAAAATTGGATGTAATATTCCAAGTATAGTCTTATCAAGGCATTAACATTGCTGTTCTGTTCTGCTCTGTTCTGTTCTAAGAAACAGTCCTTAGTCCATTTTGCTGGGAGTGTCTACATGCTGTAGATATCTAAAAGGCCAGACATCCTTTGCATTACCACCACTTGATTTTAACTAGTGATGTCCTGGATTTAATTTGGAATTTTCCATATATAAAGCAAATGCTGATAAGTTACATCTCCCCTCATGGATTCAACTTGTTAGGACATGTTTTATTTAAACTTATTGAATACATTAAAATTGACTGGTTTTGCACTATACCCTAAATCATAAATTATGGTCTTTTAAACACAGAGGCTAGTATTGCATTAAATAAACCACAAACTGGCTGTGTTTTCATAATGCACTTAACATCCTTACTGAATTTTCTGGGTTTACGCCATACATTGAAATGAACTATTAGTTAGCCAAATGGGTTGGGGTTACAGGACACACTATACCACAAAAATGTAACCTAGGATAATAATTTCCAAGCTAACATATTGTGCAAAGCTGCTAGGTCTTTATTTGACTTGATAGTTTGTGTAAACCAGAATAATATATACAAATAGGAATATAAAGGTCTTCCTCTGAGTCATTTCATCAGCAATATTCCAAACACTTCCCTCCCCAAAGCTCTCCAATCTGACATTTATTTTTATTGGTCATCCTAAGAATATGGTCCACTCATTCCAAAACACATCTCAGGGTTGTTTGGGAGATACCATGATGGTCAATTGTGCAATCAGGCTGAGAACAGTTCTGACCTACAGCCTAATCTGCTTGTCTCTCATAATGCTCTAGGCCTTTTTCTTAAACCAACTTCAAAAATTTCAGTCCATACTGCAGTGGGTTCACAACACAATAAGACTGGAAATAAGACACTGGATAAATTACATTTCATTTCAATATTAAAAGGCAAAGAAACCACTTCAGTTTTTGGAGTGTAGCCCTTGGCAGGATCCTCAAAGACCAAGAGAAGACTTTGAACCAAAACAAAATATGCACCTCTATTATAAAAGATGCATTGTACAAAACTAAGTGTAGGTTGTTAGATTGCTCATTTTTGTCATTTCCCCCTCTTATTCCTCTACCTTGCAAGAGATTTGTCTTGATAAGTAGTAAAGCTGCTTTTTTAACCTGGCTCCCTGCCAGGTGGCAAAACACAAATCCTCTAATAGTATGGTTTAGATACAGTGAGGACACATTCTAATCTAGCTTGCAAATCCTATATACATTTTCATATAGTATTCCTGGCTAACCGCCTAGAAATTAAAATGTTGTGCAGCCCCACTGTAGCAACCTGGCTCTAAAGCTACAACTTTACTCTGGTTGGGTTCACATTTAGGTCAGTTTAAGGCGTTATGGCTATATTTGCACAATATGCTGTAATTTTAACGTTTATAGTTTATTTTGGGGGGCAAGGTTGGTAATTTAATGCGTTGTATGAATCAACCCTTAGGTGTAGTTTATGATTTAGGGTACTGTGCAAACCCAGATCCAGAGTTAATCTTTTATAAAGGGTAAGGCAGATTAACACGCAGCTTAAAATGTATCACTATTATTTGAGTGATTTATTTAGTAAAATAAGAAAATTATGGAAAATGGCTAATCAAAGCAGTTAGTGCTTTAAGGCTAAAAGTTCTTTTCAGGACCTGTTTTATCAAAAAGAGCTCCTAGAAAGTAACCAAGGTTAGCACAACATATATGAGATTTATAAAGGTTGCAGATTTGATGCAATTTGGGGCCCTCTTTTCAAATATTGATCTAATGGTGGCACATTAATTAAAACGGGCTTCTCCAAGCCAGGCATTGTGAGATAGATGTGTGAATTTCAACATGCGGAATTCTTGGCAATGATCGGCAGTTGGAAATTCTAGAAGCTGAAGCCACACATTTGGAAGGGCACCCAGGGCGAGGGAGAATCACATCTTGACATGCAGACCAAATAGAATCAACCTGTTGCTCTTTTGAAACATGGAGCAGCTTAGGTGATTCTTCTACTTGAAGGTGTAACACATTTTCAGAAGCATCTTCAATATGGATTTCAAGGTCTGGTATAAGGCTAGCATGTTTTAACCTGCTTTACAAAGGAATGATTCATCATTGAATCAAATGGAACAACTGCTTTATTTCTGAATATAAGCAAAAGAGCTCCAGTTTTTGTTTTTCCTTTCTCCTTTGGCAGGAGCTAAATTGAAGGTTGGCAACATCACCTCTCTTTTGAGGAACCGAAGCCATCTGTTTTTCTGGCTGATCTTCTGCACCAATTCAATGCAGCATGTCTTTGACTTCTTGTAAACATCACCAGCAGGGCGACCCAGAATTGAATATTATTATGACAATCTACATTTATTCAAGTGGCAAAATTCCCACTGACGTGAATGCCTTTCTGGATCATGGCTTTAGCTTGTTTAGATTCTATCTGATGCCTTGATGTTCTATTTTTAATAAACTCAGAACTGTCAAAAAAGTGAAACAGTGACATAAAATGCAAAAGGGATACAGGCTTTTCATAAGGGGAAGTGGTGATGGTTTGCATATAAGGTCCTTTTTTCACTTTCTGAAATGTCAGGAAGTTGGTTCAAGGTAGAGCTCAACTAAGAAAGGAAATAAGATGTTAGAGATCTAGATTCAATTCCTAGATTCATGCATCACCATCTTCTTTTAATGGCCCCATAATCCCTTGCGGGGTGGAGTCTGGGCAACTGAATGGAGCTGAGTATTTACTGCCCGGATGCCCTTCCTATTGCCAATACGGAGTTATATTCAGCACATATATTCTCAACGTCCCCAGAGAGAAAAATATCTGCCTCTACCTAGGATGGAACTCACAACCTCCTGATTGTGAGGCTCCACCTCTAGGCCAATCCATTCCTAGATTCATGCATCCCACAGTTTATTTAAGCATTTAGAAGAAAAAAACCTCATTTGGCTAGGTTTAGTCTAAATCAAGGAATCTAGGAATTGATTGGCTGCCCTATCAATCTCAGGTGATATGATCTATCAAACATACATCATGCTCCGACTCCTGATAGAGACTGAAAAGATAGGGAATATTTCCTAAAGTAGGAGAAAAGTAAGTTGGGAATGTGGATTTTTAAAATAGCATATTTGTTATAAATCCTTTTTTTTAAATAAAGACCTATGAATGAATGATCTGGTGATGTGAAATGTTTCATGGTATAGCAAGTAGAACTACCATTTCTGATATTTCCATAGACAACTAAATACAGACTTCACCATGTTGCTTTGTCCTTCTTTCAAAGGTTTGTGGTGCTGCTACACTTCGGATTGCAGAAGAGCAAAGCGAGAAGATGACTTCTGTTTTCTTTGACAACCTTTCTTTGTCCACATAGCCAGACAGCTGGACTTCAAAGAGAAACTGCAGAGGGAAGAGCCAGCTCACTTCAGAAATTGTAGAGGGAAAATGTGGGAGGACAGCAATGAGGATACATACGGTTTTCTTGCCAATGAAAGTACACCCCAAAGACCAGGAAGGAAACAGACTGTCTTGGGATGCTGGACAGGGTTACAAATATATTTCTGTAACTCTGACTATTGAAATAAATAAGTTCAGTTGATCATGCATAACGGCTTAAGATGAATGCACAAAATGAATTCTAATATGAATTTTTTTTTACAGGAAAAGCCCCCTTTCACATACAAATACCTTTACTGTTGTTTCTCAAGGAAAAGTGATATTGTTTCCTACATTGGAGCCATCCCAAAGTCTTAGAGGACCATTCCTGTTTAACATAAATGCATCATCAAAATTGGCAAAAATGTACCCGAAACCTTCTCCCAAATGTTGGAAGTGTAATGAAGAAATTGGAACATATTATCACCTGTGGTAGAACTGTAAGAAAGCCCAAATATATTGGCAGAAAATCCAGAAATGGATAGAAGAAATGTGCAAAATTAAAATAGAATTTAAACCCCCAATTTTTCTATTGGGAATGAATGTGGGAGAATATAATAAAGATGTAATATACTTAATAATTCACATCACCCCAGCTGCAAGGTTAGCTTATGCCCAAAGATGGAAAGGCAATAAAGTGCCAGGTGAGATGGAAGTAATTAGGAAAATTTGGATGTGCGCAGAAATGGATAAATTAAGTCAATAATTAAAAAATAAGACTGAATCTGATTACTATAAAATTTGGGAGAAGTTTTACCACTGGTTGAAAAAAGGAAGGAACAAGAATATCAAAGATGACTAAAGCTTATGTATATATGTAAATTTGTATTATTGTCTATATTTATTACTTAATGATGTAAGACAAGTAGGTGTGTCAGGATGTATGCACCATTTTCATTGTTTTTAAATGTCTTTCCTTTTTGTTTGTGTAATAAGAAGTTTAAAAAAAACATAAATGCAAGATATGAGTTCATAGAGGATTGGTTCAAGGTATACGTAGCTCAAAATAAAACCAAAGCCACAACTTCAGAATTCAAACAGCAACACCACCACCAACTCTTCTACTTTTGACCACTGCTGCTATATGTAACGGACTAATGTGAGAATAATCTTGAGGAACATGAGGAAGAGCTTCAAGGCAATGGGCAGATAAATGCATAACATGAAAGCAAGAATGGAATTTGAGAAAGCATCTGACTGGACCGTGCTTAGTTCTCTCTAGGTTAAAAATGCAGGAGAGGGAGTACATTCAGAGTTGCAAACTTCTGTTGCTTTAATAATAAAAAATACATGTTTGAAAATAGTGACACCTCACTGCCGAATCTGGCATTCACCAGCTTCAATTAACCTACACAGACAAGTCCTCCCCAAAAGCAGGGAATTCAAATTACACAGAAAAGGCTCATTTGAAAGGAAGTAGAAGACATTGTATTGAAGTCCTAATCCTTAGTAGGAATGACTATAGCAAAAACTGGCAGGTTCACTTAATGACAATAGTTTCTGCTTGCGCAGAATGGAAATGAAAATTATAAAAGAATATGTGAGCAGACAGGTATAGTTGTGAAAAGCAAAGTAAACAACTCCGAAAGTTTTTTAAAATTTGTTTGAACATTGTGCAAACCATAGCACATATTTTCTACCAGGATTCCTGGTTTTCTATCAGCTAGTTATACTTGCATAATGATAAATAAACATAATGAAAGCATGTGAAGAAATTAGGTGTAATTCATTGCAACTCTTCCCCCCTAAAAAAAACTCCTGTATGAGAGTTGACTCTTCTGAGGAAGAGCTAAAAATATTACAAAAGAAGAAGAACCACAGAATTAGGTTTGCTGTCACAGATGTCCTTGCTGTATGCAATATCTGTGATCTGAAAATTCAGTTCAAGGCCATTCTCAACTGGAAACTTCAGCAGGTTCTGAAATCTGATTTGGTGATTAAAGATCCCTATTCGTTAAATTAAATAAAAAACAGCTCTGGTTTCCCAGTACCGCCCAACAGGGAGTACTACAGAACTCAACCATAATCTGAGATGAGATAAACACAGCTGGGGTCCACCCTATCTGTCTATGCCAGATTTTCCCATATCATGGCACTCTCTAGATCAATGCTTCTCAACCTTGGCAACTTGAAGATGTGTAGACTTCAACTCTGAGAAGACTGATGGCCATGCTGCCTTGGCATTTTAGAATTACATCTCTATATATGGATAATTCAAAATATATGAAAAACAGCAGGTTGTTGAATCTGTACTAGGGACAAATAAAGTAAAATAAAGTGCATGATTCACTGGAAAATTTTCCAGTGCAAGTATTGTCTTTCAAAACTCTGTGTGTCTGCATAAAAAGATTCTAGTGATTTTGGTCTATGATAAACATCAGGGCTGCTTTATACTGATCAGTACCAGGGTGATTTGATCTGACAAGCTTTGCATATTGTGCAAATCCAATTCTTGGTGGTTTATAGTTCATTTGAGCCTGCTCATGGGTTTGTGCATTAACTATGCCAACACACTTTGAGATCATTGGCACAGGATATAGGCTTTGTATTATTTCGTCTACATTTGTGCATTCTATAAAGCCAACGGTCTTCACTTTGATTTTACCTTGTGGGAAGCAAATACATGTTCTGATTATTTTCTGTCACTTAGCTAAATTCTGTATAAAAGATTGATAGCATTTTTCATTCCTTCCTCTGTCCTTTTGTTTTAATCTGCAAAATCCCTTACAAAGAGACTGTGTGTTCTGTTTCTAGGTTTTGTTGGCACTGGCTGCATTCTTTGATAAGCCAATGGCTCCCTGGGAGCTTTCGGATTGCAAATACGGATCTGTAGTTAACTTTTGAAAATAAAAAGCAATTCTAGCTGTCTTTCTTAGTTTGGCCACCAGAGAGTGCATATTTCCACAGGAGTTGCAGCTACAGACATTCCACCTTTCCAAAAACTTTTTAAAACTCCAAACAACTGGAACTTTTTGCAAAGCACAACAATACTTCAGCCTTTGGACCTGCATCTGGTTCAGCAGTGCATATTTTTGCTCCGCTTCCCATTCTTGTTGCCTCTCCATGTGTGGTGAGTGTCCTAGTCACCAGCTTTACTGGAGATGCTGAGTGCTGGATTTTGAGAAAGCATCTGAAGTCCTTTGTCACAAAGGGTGGGGAGGTCTGCAGACAACTCAACAGCACCTCCCCTTCACCTCCAATTGACTATGGAAGGGGCTGCTATATATGCCTAGCCGGCTTTTCCCCTTTCTTCTGGGTTGGAAGAACCTGACAAGAGAAACACTGTGTTTTTACTTCTTCACCATGTCATGTGGCAGGAACTAAGAGGAATCGAGGAGTCAAGTGCCTAAGCTGCCAAGCAATCCTCCTTCAGGTGAGTAGCATATCTTACATCTTGTTATGGAAAGGACTGGAGTGGTAGTGAGATTGTGGTTTGGTTGGGGAGGCAGAAGGGTGTTTCATTAGGATCTTTCCCCTCTTGTGCATAATCATGCTGCAAAGAAGTTCTGGGCCTGGTAATATCATTTTTGTTTTGCCTTGTCTTCATGAGGTAGACCTTGACCTTGACCTCATTCCAATTGCTGAATAAGATGCACTTAAGCCATCCTTATCCTTTTATCCTGATGCCAATTCCCAACCCCCCCCCCCCAAATGATACAAGTTTTGCTAGGCTTTTTTCATCATTTCCAAATCAGATGATTTGCAGTGAAAGTAGGATACAAAGTAGGATACAAGTGAAAGTAGGATACAAGTAGGCAGTGAAAGTAGGATACAAGTGCCAATGTATTTTTCTGTCAGTTGAAGAACCAAGATGTGCCTTTCAGATCAGCTGTGGAGAAAAGCCCTTAGTCACTTATTTCCAGCATAGCTCTGGGTTGCCTTTCCCATCCCTTAGCTATTCTTCCCTATCTGTGAAGTGGGAATAATGTTGCCTAACTTCATATGTACAGGGCTGAAGTGGAAAGAAAAAGGGCATTTTGCATTATTCCGTGTCCCCTCTATGGAGGTACGCTGTCTAACCCTATCCTTAACTATGCCCTCCCCTTCCAATCTTCCAGTGGGACACATGAACAGAGCTTAACTTCATTCTTGGAGAATTAAAAAAAAAGAAGAAGAAAAAATCTGCCTCTTGAAATGACTTTTTTTTTCTCATTGCAAAACAAAACATGGAATTTAAATATAGCCCAATATAAATCATGTAAATATTACCATTTAGCTACAGCATCAATCCATCTGTAGAAAATCTCCCATGGGGCAGCAAAAGAGCTTCAAGGAAGATTAAATGACAGTGTCTGATTGCGATGGAGATGCTGACAACTGGAACTGGAGACCAGCGGAGAGGGAAGAAATTAGACATCAAAGGGACTGCAGGTCTAAGAACATACTTGGATGGATATGGTGTTTTAAGTATTAATATTACTTTTTAAAGAAAAATTTTAAACTCCATCCAGCAATTTGTTATAGAATCCGGATTCCATAGTGACAAGAAGCTCAGAAGGGTATGACTAAGTTCACAACAATTGTGATATTTTTAGAATGTAAATATTAAATAATTAGACTTTTAATAATTTATGTTGATTTGGGATTATTTTTGACATCCACCTATGATATTTGATATCACACCTTCTGGTATGGACTAAAATGGAAAGACGTCATTCTGGATCAAATCAGCGAGAAAAGTCTTTACTTATGTTAAGATATGGTTTATTTTATTCATAGTTTGTTAAATACACCCTAATGGCCTAATGTTATTTATTTGATTTGATTTATAAAGCTGCTGATCTCACCCAAGTGACTTTAGGCAGCTAACAGTACTGCGCAATAAATAAAATAAATTCATAAAATACACAATATAAAAATAGAAAATAAAAATAAAACACACAGCAGTTGGTTATACAGTAATCTAGCCTATCATCCACATAGCCAGGAGATGGGCTTTAAACCAATCTCAGGGCTCCAGGTTTGATATTAATCCAAGTTTTCAAAACCTTATGAAAGCCAACAAGGAGAGGGCAAATCAAATTCTCAGGGGGATGATGTTTCAAAGGATGGGTGATCCTACCCTCAAAACTAAGGAAGAACAGAATAGAATAACAGAGTTGGAAGGAACCTTCGAGGTCTGCTAGTCCAACCCCCTGCTGAGTCAGGAAACCCTACACCACTTCAGATAAATGGTTGTCCAACCTCTTCTTAAAAACTTCCAGTGTTAGAGCATCCACAACTTCTAGAGGCAAGTTGTTCCACTGATTAATTGTTCTAACTGTAAGGAAATTTCTTCTTAGTTCTAAGTTGCTTCTCTCCTTGATTAGTTTCCACCCATTGCTTCTTGTCCTGCCCTCAGGTGCTTTGGAGAATAGCTTGACTCCCTTAGTCAAGCTATTGGTGGCATATAAAGCCTTGACTGATATTTAGTATAAGTCACCAAATCCTATTTAAAAAGGCAACTCTTCGCCCTGCATGTCTATGGAGATTTTCAGTCATCCAGTCTCATCTAAGAAGCAAAACGTCTTTGAGGAAAAATGAAGTCCAATTGCCTTTTGAAAAACTACCTTTGGGACTTTGCACTACATGCAATTTCAAGATCATGGTAGAGCACATAACAGGCATGAGGTGGCATTAAAGCACCTTCAACTTCTTCAGGGAACATGGCAGGGCTTCCATTAGCAGACAAGTGGCATGGACGTATAGTCGGCGCCTGCATAAAACGCCTGAAGTAATCTGGATAAGCACATTAAACATCAAGCAGGCAAAGCATAATACGCGCTTCGGAAATCTTCCATGTGATTTGAAATTTGGTGTGGTTTTTGCAATGCCTGCCCTCTTCCCCTTGATCAAAGTGACAGGCTTCCCTCCTGCTCCCCCCCCCCAATTGTTTTTCTCTGGGTGCATTTGCACAGCACAATTCATTTGAATCACTGTTCTGGATTTACATAGTATATTGAGCCACCAATTAAATTAAAATAAATTAAGCAAAGAGGCTCACAATTACCAGCCAGGGCTAGGCATGGGTTTTCCATAATTGGGGTAGCAAAGGAAAATAATCTGAGTCTCCTGCCCCCACCCCCTTTTTTTAGCAAGAAGTCAGGTGACAGTGCACTGAACAGAAGCAGTAAGGGTAAGTTATCATCATCAAGCTGCCAGATTGTCAGATTTGAACGTGGGCTGAAATTAAAAGAAGGCTAGGACTAAAGGAAAGTAGCAAAGTGGCTGTGGAATAAGCCAAGAGGAAAGGTGCAAGAGTCAAGATTTGGCAGCCCTTTATAAAAGGTTGCCAAAAGGTTGTCAGGGCCAGCTGACAACCTGATCAATGTTAACTCCTTGTGCCAAATGCCATACGTCAAAATGTTAAAATTCCAAACTGAAGAGTTTTGTTATTGGGTGAGACTAAAAAGTCTATCTGACCCTGCATTTTCTTTTTCCAACAATAACAGGGGAAATAAAAAAAGAACTCTCAGAACCTGGGCACGGCCAACATTTAACATTTGTGGGATTCATCTTTTGCACTTGGTTAAGTGAGATCAATCTTGTTCATGGGGTCCACCTTGAAAGTGTTGGGCAGGGGAACGGAGAGCTCACATGGGCACGACAAAGAGAAAAAAGAGAGCAAGACTCTGGCATAGCTATAGGAAGCATCAGGATTTTGTCCATTTCCTCTAGATTTGGAAGTTCTTATTTTTATTAAAACTTTCAGGCTTTATCACAATTTTCATGGATCCCTCTCCATAGAATTTAGGCCATCCGTTTTCATCTATGATAGATGGGTTGAGGGCAGTGTGATAGATCAGCGGTTAAGACACTGGACTTGTTGGCTGGAAAGCTGACAACCAGGTGGAAGACCTGAATTCAAAAGCAGTTCAAAAGCATGTAAATGCGAGTAGATAAATGAATACACTTCTGTGGGAAAATAACAGCCCCCAACCCCCTTAAAATTATGGTATATGGCTGACCTTTCATAACTCTGACTCTAGTCTTGCAGAAGGAGTTCCTCCCTCTTTTCTCATCCTCAGTGTTTAGGAGAAGATGACCTTTCTGAGCTGATTTCAGACTTATCCAGCTGGTTTGATCCAAGGTTTGGCAGTGCTCAACTTCTCCCGCTCTCAAAAAAATTTCATCAGTGGTGGAGCTCAGCTTAGCTGAGTTAACCACCTAATGAGCCAGTATGCATCGATAAAGCCCTTTAGAGAAGGCTATTAGGGACTGACTACGTCAAGATTTCATTTGTGCTGTTTTTTTTAACCCATGGCACATAGTGTGCTCTCCCAATTTAGCAAAACAGAACACACAAATAATTTTGATACAATTGTTTATAAACAAACTGCAAAGCAAGGTTGCTTTTTTTGTTTTGGTAGTAAATTGAATTTGAGTTTGATCAGCAGGAGGCTTCTTAGGGATTTCTCCAAACTTGTACCTTCCAGATATGTTAGAATTCAAATCTCATGATTCTCAGCCGGCATAGTAATAATGGGGGAATAATGGAACGTCCACTGATAGAGATAAAGTCAGGGAGGTTTATGTGAAATTTTGAAAAATGAGCGGAGTTAAATATTGATTTGAACAGACCTATCAATTTGGAGGTCTTGCAGCAATGCCTCCTATAATATGATGGTGGGATCAATGTGAAATGACAATGTGATTGTATTACAACTAACTTTAAAAAATGAAAGACCATTAATCAAAGAAAGAGATGGAGGAAGGGGGGTGATAAAGATGAAGATATTAATTACATTTTTTTCTCTAGTCAAGGGCATGGAGGAAAGGAAAGTCTGCGCATTTAATAGACTTACGCTGGAGTTGGGTCAGGAAAGGAGACACAACTGTGTTTTATTCTGTAGGAAATCTCGCATGGTTGTGGGAACTGGTGGAAACAGGAGTCTTTCATTTTATACTGAGCTTTTATATGTGTATAAATAAATTATTCATTGAAAGACTCGTGAATCTTGAGTTACTTCTTAAGAGAACAGAACTGTAGGACATGACTTGGTTGATGCCAAGGGATCTAATTCCAGATCTAAGATCGAAGTCCAGCCCACCTTCAGTTCCATTGACTCTTATCTACTGCCTGGATTTCCTGATTTCCTTGGCTCTTAACATAAACTCTAAGAAGCACCAGACCTTTTGAAATGTTTACTGTTGAAAGTAAGGTGTATTTCTATCACACACAGGTTTTTAGTGGGTGCATAGATAAACATAAGCAGGATAGGATGGAGTGGGAAAGTACAGATAATCTGAAGTGGTAGGGTGTTTTGCATGTAAAGAGGCCCAGAGTTTTCCTACTCTATCAGTTTTGTTTTGAAAACAAGGCTGGGTGTTTCAAACCTGCATATCCAGCAAGCATTTTAGATGAACACCTATTCAACTGCTGATGCTTCTATTCTTGTTTTTGCCTTCCTATGTTGGCCTTCATCCAGTGGTGGGATTCAAATAATTTAACAACCGGTTCGCCCTGGGTCAGGTTAGCTGTCGTGGGAGACGTGGCCCAACCCTGTCCTCCAGCTCCACTGCACATGTGGGATGAGCCTCCTGCAATGGCCAACCTGACCCTGGGCAAACCGGTTGTTAAATTACTGCCCCCGCTATCAAAGTCGATCCTGGGTGCTGCACTGCAATGGAGAAACGGGCAACAGAACGGCTGGCGTGAAGGAAGGAGGATGAGCAGGGCGAAGAAAGAGGGAAAGTGGCTTCCTCCTTCCCTCACACTGGCCGCTCCATTGCCCATTTCTGCATTGCAGTGCATTGCCCGGGATCCACTTTGATAGTGGGGTGAGGGGGTAATTTAACAACGGGTTCATTGAACCGGTTTAAACCGGCTGGATACCACCACTGCCTTTATCTCTTTCTCTTTTCCCTAGTTTTTCACTCTGTATATGTTGTAGAATGCAGAGATCTTGTCTATTCTGTCATGTACAGATACTCCTTGACTTATGATCACAATTGAGCCCAAAATTTATGTTGTTAAATGAGACAGTTAAGTGAAAGTTGCTCCATTTAATGACCTTTCTTGCCACACTTGTTAAATGCATCGCTACTGTTATTAAGTTAGTAACATGGGTGTTAAGTAAATTTGGCTTCCTCATTGACATTGCTTGTCAGAAGTTCACAAAAGGTGATCACAGGATCCTAGGACACTGCAACCGTCATAAATATGAGTCAATTGCCAAGCATCTGAATTCTGATTACATGACCATAAGGATGCTGTAATGGTCATAAATGCTAAAAACGGTCATAAGTCACTTTTTCAGTACCTTTGTAACTTTGAATGGTCACTAAATGAACTGTTGTACATTGAGGATTAGCTGTACTTCTATGTGGTTTGATATGTATTAGTAGTTATACATTAGTCAGTCAGTCATGCAGTAGTATACTAGCTGTGCCAAATGTCACTGATTATGGATCTTCTTTGGGATGCCAACAAGTTATGTTCCAGAGCAGCTGCAAATATTCTCTGATTTTCTGATCCCAAGTGGGGGATCCAGATCTAATCCAGCAGTCTCCACAGAAGTAAATGTTCATTAAATTGAAAGCTGCAAGACACATAAGCACAGGAATAGTCCAGCTGCATCAGATGAAAACTCATCTTAGTCCAATATGTTGATTCTCATTGTGGTCAGATACTTCTGGGGTACTTTCAAGCAGTGGATGGATACATACAGAAGTGGTATTTTGAAGAATGCTACCCCTTCTACCCAAGGGTTACACAGAGTCTTTAAAACAGCCCTTCTCCAAGGAACTCATACAATTCCCTTTTAGGCCACCTATGTTTGTGGCCATCACTCTTATCCCATCATATCTTTTGACAGCAAATCCCTTGAGTTAATTATTTGCTATATCTGCTCTAAATCTCTTTTCAGTTACCTTCACTTGATGCCACTTAAAGTTTTGAGAGTAGAAATAATTCTTCCTGTCTACTTATCATGCCTTATATAAGTTTATACATCTCAATCATATACTCCTGCCCTTTAGACTTTTTTTTCCTAAATAAGAGTTCTAATTTTCTAGCCTGTTCTTGTATAAAAAGGATTAGAACACTTTCAGACTGGATTCACATTGTTTTGGTTGCCCTCTTTATGCTTCTTATGTCTATTAATTCCTGCCACTGCCCCCAGCATTAAGCTAGCAAATTGGAGTGGATGTTGGAGCCTCAATTGATAACGCTTTGATATTCTTCAGTAACATCTCAGAATGTTCAGTGCATGCATGCAAAACATATAACCTAAAGATCAACCGATCTTCACCAGTTTCTCAATGAATTCTTCTATGTTCCTTGCATAGGATGGAGAATAAAGCCATGTATCTGCACACTTTGGGTGAAAGAGAGAATGGATCCATCCTTGAAGAGCCATTTGATGGAAAGAACCTCTCAAAGCTGAACCTCTGTGATGACGGTAAGTCCCAGGAAGCAGTTCTGAGATTCAAAGAGCATTACATCAAGAATCAAGGGAACATGATGATGTGTTGACCAGGAGTGCTAATTTATGCAAATTCTCACATGGACATGCTTGAATTGCACCACTTGAACCAATTCCTGATTAAAGATTAAGAATAGCAATAGAGCAATAGCACTTAAGAGTTATATAATGCTTCACAGAGCTTTCCAGCACTGTCTTAGCAGTTTACACAGAGTCAGCATCCTGCCCCCAGCAATCCTGGTCCTCATTTTATCGACCCCAGAAGGATGGAAGGCTGAGTTAACCTTGAGCCTGGTGAGATTCGGACTGCCAAATTGCAGGCAGACCCACTTTGTTAAATTTCCAGTACTGTTCTCAGCTCAGAAAAATATTGTTCAGCATGCAATGTGTATTTGGGGAGATAAATCGCATTTTAAAATGCATTCTGGGGCAGATTGGAAATTCAGGACAGAAAAGTGGCTTCATGAACTGAACATACATGTTGTGGTATAATTCAAAACCAGGCTGAGCAATGTGTGAAACAAGTTCAGATACATCAGAGCTACGTCCCCAAAAGTAACTTGGTAGAGGACTATTTTGGAGTAGCAGTGAAAGTGGTAGATGAATGTACTATGAGATCTTGTAATCTGAGCATTAAACCTAGACCAGACTTCCCACATAACTGCTGAGGCAGATGGCATGTGGTCCAGCATAAGTGGAAGATGCTAGGTCACTGTGACTCAGACACTAGTTTGTGTAGTTCAATATTTTCTTCTTCCATACCAAGTCTGAATTTTTGATTCACTAACATTAATTATTTTGGCACTGGATCAAGGTATTTAAATTTGGCCAAGCATTTTCATAATTGTATTGTTTCGGTTAGTTTGCAGTTTTCATTGCTTGCAGTCTCTTGTTTCTATATTTGTTTCTTGTTTTATAGTACGATATGTATGAATTTGGATACCAGGATATATTATTCCTAAATGTCAGTAAATAAACATTAAGAAATTCCAGGGACTGAACTTAGCATGCAAATCTAATGAATTTAATACTGGAGTACAACCCTTCCTTACACCATGGGTATACATACTCACCTGTGTACAATAAGGTTTAAATGGCCATTGTGTGAATTTGCCTTTGACACAGTACGCCACCGTATAATGAACCCTTTTCAAAAAACTTCTTGTTAAGCAGCACGGCTTTGCATTCTTGTATCAGGGACCAGCACATTTTTGGCTTAGATCCATCACTGGAAGCTTTCAAGAAGAGACTGGACAGCCATTTGTCTGAAATGGTATAGGGTCTCCTACTTGAGCTAGGAGTTGGACTAGATGGCCTCTGAGGTCCCTTCCAATTCTCTTATTCTATGTTTTTCTATGTTTTCATAGATGGCACCTTATTCAGGATAACAAATATCCCAAAAGAATTTCACTGTGAAATAAATGTGAAATAAAAGGAAAACATTCATTAACACAATGGAAAAACAAGCACACATTGCCAAAACAGTAATACATTTCTGAAACAGTGCTGAAAAAAATATCCGGACTAGTGGGACATTATTGTCTCAGAAACATTGACAATAAAAGACAGAGAAAATGAGTACAAATACACGTCAGAAATTATAATATAAAATGCCTGGTAGCCTTACACAATAGACCATATTGAGAAACTGCGTAAAGATAAAACTCTTTGTCTAGACTCTAGAGTGGTTACAGAAACAAAAACCTGGAACTTTCAATTCCTGTGAATTAGGATCATGCCCAATCTAAACCGGTCATTAAGTGACAAGACATTTTCAAAAAATTCCAAATTGGTATGGATTTAAGCTATGTTTATCTGTTGCCTTGGTAGTGGATCTTCCCTCCCACCTCTCTCAATACAAAGGTTATCCTTTCTATTCTCTACAACAATCTACAACTTTTTCAGACCTCTGAAAAAAAGCTAACCTTTTATGAAACCATTTAATGCTGCTGGCAGATTAGGAATATGCATTGAGTTTTGACCTTCCATTTTAATCATTCCTAAGCCATCTCTTTTTCAAGAAACTGAGAACAAACTGAAGTCAAGCAAGGTGCAGCCAAATTTTCAGTCACTGAAGCTTTCATCCACTCTTATAACCAACTTTAATATATTCAGGTCACTTGCTTGGTCTAAACCATAATGGATTTAGACAAATCACAATTTAGCCCCATGTGAGAATCTGGTTACTAAATTAGATGACTTGGAATAGGTTGCTCAAAGATCATGGGCTATTTCCTAAAATAAGTGAAACTAATTTCCAAGTGCAGAGAATTTTGAATTTCATTATTCCTCAAGAATATGAACAATACATGAAGTAGGGAACAATTTTGACCTTCAAAGGGTGTCACTTCTCAGCAATGAAGTATGAGGAAAATTGTGTGGAGTATCCCAACTGTAGATCTTGCATTCGGTAGCTCTGACCTAAACCATCTGGACTTCTTTAGCGTAAGACCAAGACAATTAAGCTACTTTTATGACTATAAGAGTGATGTATTGTCTGTTGGCACATTTTAGTGTGGACTCTGGAAGGTACCACTTTGACACGAGCAATTTACCACAGCCGAAATTTACCACACATGTTAAGGTTTGTCTTGCTAATAATACTGTACTTGTTAAAAACAATTTTTGTAATTGTGGTTTTTCTGAAAAATAAAATCCAGAAACTTGACATTTTCTTTTTATCTTGATTAGAACTGTTCCAAACTTTTAATTGAGGACATTTTGAGATAGACAAGTGGTTTAAATATTTTTGTGGTAATACTGAAATTTACATGATTCACTTTTTTTCTACGCTTTCTAACAAGTGCAACTTTCTTCGCTGCTGTTTAAATGCTTTTTTAAAAATGAGGATTTTTGCTGTGATCCTAGCCAATTAGGGTTCCTACAGTCTATGCAGCACATCCCTTTGCTATGTAGTCTACCAGATTTGGCTATGTAGTAATTTTAATTATAAGGAAAGCCAGGGCTTTGGCAGTGTAAATTAGGAGAAAATAGGCTGCTGTAAGAACAAATAGCCTGGCATTCAGTAATAGACAATCTTTTTCCTTATTGTGTTTTTATTGGAACATATTAAATAATTAAAAATGATAGTTATCAGAGTGAAGTTCAAAGTCCTACATGATTCAATTCCTAGTCCAGTATGCTGATCTGATGATTTAAGAAGACACTGGACAACTGTTTGTCTGAAATGGTATAAGGTTTCCTGACTGAAGAGGGGGTTGGACTAGAAGATCTCCAAGATCCCATCCAACTCTATTATTCTGTTCTGTTCTGGTAAGTGATTTTCAGCAAGATGCAAAGATATGAACCACATTGACTGATGTGCATTTGGTTTTTCTGGTTATTTTAAACTGAACTCGATAGCTTTCATTTTATGTGTAGATTATGTTGGTATCATTGTTGCTATCTAAGTACCATTTGGTGAAACAACATGCTATAATATTTTAAAAAAACCCACAAAATTTGTCTGACTTTTTGTATTATTTTTGTTGCATACTACACACTATGCTCAGGTATGTCCATAAACCGTTATCTTCTCCCTAGATCAGAAAAAATCCAGACAGGTTGCCAAGTTGCTTCTGATCCTGTTAGTAACTATGAAAGGTTTTGCCATATGCTTTGATGGTTTGTTGGATTTACCTAACAAAAAAATAAGAAGTCCAATTCCTCTTTATTTTCCACTGGAAAATTGAACTGAGGTTAGGTGTGCTGTAATTGTTCTCTCGGTCTTCGTTTCTCCACTGGGCCTCTGTGGGAGGGTGAGAAAGGGATAAGTTTTTTTTT
>NW_020769388.1:4157979-4209524 GCF_900518735.1 Pseudonaja textilis | reverse complement strand
CCCCCCCACCCCCTCTTGTCAGAAGCTGGTTGGGAAGGTTACAAATGACAATCCCATAACCCTAGGACATTTCAACCATTCTAAACACATGCATTTTGATCATGTGACCATTGGGGATGCTGAGATGATTGCAGGTCACTTTTTTTCAGTACTGTTGTAGCTTCAAACCATTGCAAAACAAATGGCTTTAGGTAAAAGACTATTGGTCAACAATAATACCAATAACTAATATACTGTTGTATAGGAGCAATTTGGAATGAATTGTTTGGATGGTTAGTTGAATTCACACTGGTCTTTTTTTAAATCAGGGTCAGTGGCCTGTAATGGGGTTTTCTTCTGTGCTATAATGTTGAAAATTGCTTAGAACATTTGCATTAAAAATGTTTTCTTTACCAGATGCATTAACATACTGTTTGTAGATTTGGATTCCTCCGTGAACTGTTACAAATTCAAGCTTTCCTTAAATTTTTCTCTTGTTTATTTTCTTCCCATTTTGAAAGTAAATGTTGCTTCTTTGCAGCATTCTATGGCCAACCTTGGCTCAGGACTTTTGTGTTAGATTCCTGCTATTGGCAATAGGTTTGTAAAAAAATGGTCATGCCAGATACATTTTTTTTTTAAAAAGTATGTTTTGCAAGCATTCTTATTAAATACTACTCTGAGCAATTTTTTCCTTTCTCAACTCTAAAGCCTAGATACTAATATTCTGACCATTCTCCTTGTTGCTGTGTTTATGAGTTGCTGAGAATCACCTGCCAAAGTAATCTCAATGGTTGTTTTTTTTGGTGGAACACAGTTGTACTTCCCCGACAACAAACACAGATCCTAGATGGAAAGCATCTATGGAAATTCCTCATGTCAAAATAGTTACTTACTTCTTATTTTCCCTATTCTATATTAATTCTTTGATTGCAAAATCTATTTCATCAAATAATGTATCTTCACAACAATCCTGAAGCAGAACCAGCAGGATTAAGTAACCTGCATGCATGATGTCTAAAGAGATTCTCAGCCATCCAGGTCACGGTTGTTCCAAAGACGCTTTTTTGAGAGGCAACTGGATTTTCTTTGTTTTTGCTTGAAGATGTTATCTCTAATATATATTTGGGCACAGGAAGAACAAAAAAAAATCTACTTTTCAAATATGTAAGAAAATCAGCCAAGGGGAACAGATTGACATTGTGGCCAAAGGCACAAAGGAAAGCAAACCTGATGGAGCCCAAATGTCCCTGCTTCATTTTAGAATATCTCTATCTAGATTTTCCTATCCAGGTATTCTGTCTGGATACTTTAAAGCAGTGGTTGCCAACCAGTGGGTCGTGGACCACTGGTGGTCTGCGAGAAAATTTTGGGGGTCCGCAGAGAAATGTCACCCCAAAGCACCCCCAAAGCAATTAATCCTGTGCCTGTGAAGGAACACAAGGCTTGCATCGCTTGCATTGTGAACAACATGCAATCGTGAGGGGAGGGAGGAAAGGGTGGAGGGGGGGAACTTGCCTGGCCACTGGGTTGCTTCTTTCTGCTTCATTCTTCTGCTTTTGGCTGCACGCAAGGAAAGAAGCGAAAGTCCTTTTTTCTCTCCCCCAAACTCTGCTAGAAATGAGTCTTTGGGACCCTGCAAGGCATCCTGCTCCAAGCGGCTGCGTCGGCGCGACAAATCTCACAAAGACTCATTTCTGGAGGAGTTTGGGGGAGAGAAAGAAAGATTTCTGCTGCTTCTGCTGTTTTCCTTGCATGAAGCCAAAAGTTTCTCTCTCTTTCTCTCTCTCCCTCTCCCTCCCTCCCTCCCCCTGAGAACAGAGCTGGAGATGGTATCCTGTGATCCCAAATAAAGAATGATAGATCAGTAGGAAAATGAGGTGGGGAATTTTCCTGCAGACTTTTTTTGAGATTTTCCCAGGGTCTCTGGTCCATGGGATTTAAAATTATGAGTTTGGAGGTCCAAAAGGTTGGCGACCCCTGTTTTAAAAAATATCTTAAAGAAGGTTCAGTCTAAAATGACTGGACCACCCCAGAATAAATTATGTTTGCCTTTGTACTTGTGACCAAAACTGGTAAGGAGGCTATGTTTTGCATTGATCTAAATTTGAATCAATTTACACAATGCCAAGAATGGATGACTCATTCATTGTATAACTAGGAGAGATTGGTACATGTCAGCCATGAATCTAATATAGAGCTATTGGCAGATCCCTTTGGAAATAACTTCAAGGAAAAAGAATGCCTTCATTGCCCCACAGGAACTATTCTATTTTATGTGGATGCTATTTGGATTTCATGGGGCTTTGCAATCTTCTGGAGTTTGATGGATTATTTTCCCTAAGGCCAAGGAAAGTTTTGTAAAGCCTACCTCAACCACCCAACTGCAATTGAGCTAGAAGAAACATCTGTTTCACCTCAGAATTCTAGATGACCAGTGTCAAGTCTTTGGCAACTGCTTACAACCCAAAAAGCAAGATTCTCACAGTGTCTCCTTTAACCAGATTAACTGAAAGTGAAAAGAGAATTAGGCTACAGAAATCTTGGTAAATTGGTATGCTTTGTTTGGCATTCATATTATCTTGAAATTTATTCTGCTGGAGCATTTTCTTGCTATCTATCTATCTATCTATCTATCTATCTATCTATCTATCTATCTATCATCTATCATCATCACTATGTAGGTGGCTATGAGTTTTCATGATCTCGCAAACATCCATTCTGTTACTGACCTCTGAGAAGCCAATTGTATCTGGTTTGATCATTAATTTGGAAACGTGCTATCTTGTTCTCAGTGAACCAAAGTTTCTTGACTGACTAGGAAATGCGTGAGAAATTGGATTCCGTATTCTCACACAATCTGTTAAAAATCAAAGTCCCAGTATTAACAGATTATCTGGGACCCTGCTACTCAGGATTCAGAACTGATTATAGGAAGGAAACAGCCTTGGTTGTTCTTTGGGACACGAATGGAGGAATGCAATTACCTGATTCCAATCAGACATCTCAGCAGCTTTCAGTGCCATTAACCCCGTGTCTTGTTGATTCAGCTTCTAGGGCTGGGATTTGCACTGTTTTGCAATATTTCGTCTCCTACAAGAGTTGCTTTAGCTTGGAGTTATAGAGGAACAGTATGTGAGGCCTTGGTGACTCCAGTGGGAGGTACTTCAGGGTTCAGTGTTTTCCCCATGCTATTTAACATCTGTATAAAGCTGGAGGTCAGTTACCATTTTGGAATGTATTACCAATCTGGGGCAAGCCAAAGATACTGGAAAGAAAAGCTTGGACTGGTAACTCAATAGGGCAAAAAAGCACAAATTTACTGCAAGACTGAACTGCTATATATTGGTCCTGATAGTTATTCTGGACAGCATCATGCTTCCCTTGAAGAAGCCCCTCTTCCTGGGTTTAAATAACAGGGAGAGTGTGTGATCAGCATTGTCTTTGCTCATCTTTGGCTGGAGGAAAAATTACGATATTACCTGTACTGAAATACTCTGGCATTGGTAAATCATGCTTTAATCATGCTTTGACTGGGTTACTGTAATGTCCACTACAGGGAACAGCCTTTGGAAAAATTACAACTGGTGACATGGATCCCACAATGGATCAGTTCCACCATTGCAAGCTAACCCCTGTCTTGAAATCACTGCACATACCAATAGGCTTCTAGACTCAATTCAGATAATGATCTATATCAGCAATGCTCAACCTTGGCAGCTTTAAGAGGGGTGGTCTTCAACTTCCAGTGTTCTCCAGACAGCATTGCTTTAAGGTGCATGGATTCAACTTCCAGAATTCCTCAACCAACAGGCTTTAAGATGTCTAGACTTCACCAGAATTCTGGAATTTTTGGAAGCATGCTGGAATTCTGAGAGTTGAAGTCCACAACCTCAAAGTAGCTAAGGTTGAGAAACACTGCTCTGTATAATCTTCATTCTTAAATTGCTTTATTTTTAATCTTATAATTCCATCTTTAATTGATCTATATGGCAGAGGATATGGTTACATTGGACCATGCCTTGCCAAAATTGAATTTGTCTGTCAAAGGAAGCACCTCAGAAAGAGCTGTTAAGAATCTCCACCCCCTTAAATTATAATTCTTTTAGAAAACATTAGTTTCATACATTTCATCTTTGTGAGAAGCATGTTGTCAAACTAGCATTGACCTGTGTCCCATCTGAGTTGGTACCATCCCACAATCCATGGGAGTCTCACAAGGAATCAGTGCTTGGAGTCAGAACATCTACTCTGTATGTAAGAAAACCCAACTTCAGTTTTTGGCATGTTCTGATGAAAAAGATCAGTAGCAGCTAAAGGGAAACACCTTTTACTGTTGGAGAGTTGGCTGCTCAGGTGGCTGTACTGCAGGATGAGCAAAACTTTCCATAGTTCATTCAAAAACTGGAATTATGCAGTTGCTTGTCCTCATCTTGCCAAGAAATTATGGTCCAGGTTGTCAGAATGCTAGTTGTATTCACAATGAATATTATAAAATAGCAAATTTATCACATCCATTATCGCCCTTTTTGTCTTACAGGCCCAGGCAGCAAGAAGAAAGCTTCAGGACCCTGTGGCCATCTAGGATCCTTGACTGCTCTCAAATATGCTGTGGTTGGTCTCTACTTGCTGGTGTTCCTGATCTTTGTGGGACTTTTTATCCTAGCAGGTAAGAATCAGATTTATATTGCAGTGGCTGCCTGTCAAAAAAGAGAGTTCCAAAACTTCTTGCAGAGCAGGAGGGACTTGTCTTTTCACTCCTATCTAGCAAACAGATTGGCATTGGCTAATAAGAGGGCATTTAAGTTACACTTGGTTTAGTGTATAGGAAATTGGAGAAATGGTTGCAGATTCAAATAAATTGTGTAAAAATTGGGTATTTATTACTTATTCATTTTTTTATGCTGCCCCTCTCTCCTATAAAGTGAATCTGGGTGGTTTACAAGTTATAAAATATATAATTAAAGTATTAAAACGTTACAACTACACCATTTATGATTTTAAAGCTATACTGAAACCAGAAACAAGGTATCATAGGAGGTGACTGAGGTCTTATTATCCTGTCAACCACCTCCAGAGGTGAACAATCCCTTGGAGCTCCAGTTTTAATACTCTTCCAGAAGCCAAAAGGGTGGGAGCAGTTATCACAGGTGGTGGTAGAGTGTTCTACAGAGATGGGACCATTGCAGAAAAGGGTCTTCTCCATGAATCTGCCTGCTGCAGTCCCTTAACAGACAGGATATGTAGCAGGCTCTTCCGCTGGCAGGAGTGGGATGGGTTAGTGACATTAGGGCAGGGGTGGGATTCAACTGATGTAATAACTGGTTCAGTGAGCACGCGCCAAATGCATGCATGCACAGCGTTTGAAAATCATCTTCTTCTGCAAGCCCTGTGGGTAACACAGGGCATGCACTGCAATCATCTGTGTCACGCAAAGCAGATGAGGTCGAAAAAGCAGGAAATAAAGAACAGCCTAGAGCCTGGGCGGGTGGGCCGAACAGAAGATCGTTGGAGAGAACTGGTTTCCTCTCAGCTGATCTTCAGAGCTACCGGTTTGGTAGAACTGGCCCGAACCGGTAGAATCCAACCTGTGCATTGAGGGGAGATGTTTCTTTGGATAACTTGGACCCATGCCATGCAGGATTTTAAATGTAGCAACCGACACTTTGAATTGGATCTTGAAGCAAACCTGTAAACAATGCAGCTCAAGCTGTAGTGGTGTTATATGTGCCACTCTAGAGGCTCCCAGGACTACACATTCTACAGCTTCTGAATAGTCTTCAAGAGTAGCCCCATGTAGGGCTCATTGCAGTAATCCAGCCAAGAGATCACTAGGGCATGAGTGACCATGCACAAGGCCTCACGATCCAGGTAAGGGCACAACTGGTGCACTGAGGTTGTGCAAAGGCTCTCCAAGCCACAACTGCCAACTGTTCTTTGAGTGTCCAAGAGGACCCCCAAGTTGTGCACTGATCTATCTGGGGTACTACAACCCCATCAAAAGTTAACAATGATAATAAACATCTGGATCCTGAGGTCCCTTGCATCCACAGTCACCCTGTCTTGCCTGGGTTCAGCTGAATTATTCCATTATAATGTCTCTGCACTTTTAGATCTTCTTTGGGGGATATGATGTTGGGTTGACATGATGAGCTTCATAAGTGAGAAAAACATATCCTTCAGTGTTTCACAGGAACAATATATAATATCCATGTTCCGAAATAATACCCATGTTCTCATCCCGGGGAGCATTACCCAGTTCTCCAGATCTATTCTGTACTCATGTTTGATATTTTCTCTTTATGTTGCCATGCTTCAATTTAGAAGCCAAGAATATACCTAGTGTTTATATTTATTATATATGTGAAAGGAACCACTGTGCTTTGGCTTGATAAGGGGCCCACCAGCACATAAAACAATCTGTGGTTACGCAGAGCATGGTACTTTAAAATCTATATACAGATAAACATGTCCATTGGGAGGGGACATAGTTCTTTGCACAGAACACATTCAGGTGCCTCCAACATAACTGCTCTATAATTGGCTCTTTTGTTTTGTTTCTTCCCTTCCTCCTTAACATAATAATCATATTTGTTTTCATAATTGTATTTTGGAATCCATATTTACTCAAGTCCAATCAATAAATACATTTCCCTTCCCCATTTGAAAGAATTACAGCAGTAGAAATTAAGAGAAAGACCTCCTCTGGTTGCAATTCAGAGAGGTCACTGAGCAAAATTGGCAAATAGACTAGGAACATGTGACACACTATATAACACATTGTTTGCTCAGTCATGGCTAAAACCATAAAGCATAGTTAGCTTCCAAATCACAAGGTCAATGTTCGCGCATTGCTCTGGGCTGAAAAGAAACAGCTCACCTTATGACCTGGGCTTAGCTTCTTATGAAAAGATGAATCTCAAAAAAGATTCCTTGAAAGAAAGCTACATTCTGACAAATAACAAAATCAAACCATCCTACAAACTTTTAAAATAACGGTCCTCAAGCTCTTTGACCCAATTATCCCTTTTTCTGATCTCAGATGATATCATTACACCTACAACTCCCCTTTTACAACTCTCATCCCGTAACTAATTCGGGGCAACTGGGATGGAGCTGAACGTTTACTGGCTGGCTGCCCTTCCTGATGCCATGTGGAGTTTGCAGCAGATTTTTTTTTCTTTGCGCCCGGGGAGAGAAATAACTGCCGCTACTTAGGTGAACTCTCAACCTCCCAAACAGGAGGTGATTAGCTTCAACGCTAGGCCACCATGACACTCATCATTACACCTACAACCCTTCCCAAAATTCTATTTTTTTCTAGCAATGGCACTGGTATTGGCAGACTCAGTGGATCCTCAGAAACAATTACACATTATTCTGTTATCTTCAGTTTAAGAACCACTGGCTTAAAAGCTTTCCATTACAATAACTAGAAAAAACTAGAACCAAATAGACACTGAATCAAAAAGGTAAGAGCAGAAAATAAGGCATGTTGTTTCCAAATATTCCAGTTTGTTTGAATCACGTCCACTTAATCAACATACAGTGAAACTTTTCTGCTCTCCCTTTTTCTCTTCTTGTCACTGCCAAGGAGGATTTGGAGTAGAGGTACAAATAGATAAAGGAGTAAAGAAATAGCTCAGTGGTTTTATCAGACTGGCAAGGATGTCTTGGTTCCAATGTTCAGTCAATAAGCTGAGTGAGATTTGTGGGCGACCACAAACCAACCCCAAGAAATTTAGTGTTGCACCTCTGGATTTGTGGATTGGGAAGCTGCCACTATAACACATTTCCAGAATATTTGGAAAAATGTAAAGTCAAATCTCTCTATTTTTGCTAAGAATATGGACCCTGGTCCCAAAACTTCTGGGAATCTATGTATTATATGATGACCCATTGGAAGAACCAATTTGCAGTTTCATTTATTTCCCCTTTCATGAAATCTTATTCCAAAATGTTGTTAAGGATGCAGAAGCATCTGTTGTTGCCGCTGTTGCATTGGAGCATTAATAGTCAACATTTTGACAAGCACATCACGGTAGAGCCCAAACAGAATTCAGAGTACATATTGTGCACATTCAGTATAAGCTTCCTCCTTCATCTTAGAATAGTTTGCCTCAACCCTAGCATATCAAGAACAGTCATCAGCACAGTGTGAAAGGAAAGTGTTGCTGGCCAAGCTGTATGCCAAAGCAGACCCTTAGATCAAAAATTGGCATCTATAGGTATATGCTGAGGCCAATGTACTAGCAGGATTCATGGATGATTGCAGCATAGTAGCTGACATTTGACATTAAATCTGACAATGAAAAGTTTGATATTTTAATACATAATAATGGGTCGCTGACCTTCCCAACAGGTCCATCCTGTTCTTTCTTTCCTGCCAATATGGGCCACGGATCTTCTGCCATTCCAGAATCTGCTCAATTATGTGAATAAAATTAATAAACAGAATCAGAGAGACAACAGTCAACAGATCATGAGGTGATGGAGAAGCAACCATCTATGAATAAATTCCTCCATGCTAAATCATGGTTTGTTTACTGAATAAGTCATGCAAAGCCATATCTCATGGTTCACAAATGAAAATACTAGGTCCATAGAGTATGCTATGCCATCAAGTTTCTTGGACAAAACTGAACTGATGTGTACCCCAGAGTGCAATGGATTGGAGTCCTATTTCATACCAGCTGAAGACACCATTTTCTGGCCTAGATAAACCATCTATTTACAGCACTGTTCCTTTCATCTCTGCCTTTGCTTCAAGGTTCTTGACTTTCATTCAGGTCAGGTCCAGCCTCTCACCTGCTGTGTAGGGGTTACAACTCACAGTATTTTTCAGTCAGGTTGGAGGATGCCAGGCAATAGCACTTAGACTTATATACCGCTTTATAGTGCTTTACAGCCCTCTCTAAGCAGTTTACAGAATCAGCATATTGCCCCCAGCAATCTGGATCCTCATTTTACCAACCCCAGAAGGATGGAAGGCTGAGTCAACCTTGAATCGGTGAGAACTGAATTGCTGAACTGCTGGCAATCAGCAGTCAACAGAATTAGCCTGCAATAATGCACTCTAACCATTGCACCACCTCTTGATTCAGAGCAGATTGATTCAGGCTGTTTTGACTCCAAAACTCGTAACCAGTGGTGGGTTGCTGGTGGTTCAGACTGGCTCGCCCATACCAGTAGTTCTGACTACCCTCCCCAGTGCTATCCCGTCCTATAAAACTGGCTTGCTCGCCCCACCCCTGCAGCCCAGCTGAGTTCCACGCCTCACCCACTCTACTCACTGTGGCTGCCGTGCATAGGAAATTCCTGTTTTTGCAGCCGCACGAAGGGGATGTGTGCACGCAAATTTTTTGGTTCTGCACTAGGAGAACTGGTTGTTACAGTATGTGCAGCCCACCTCTGCTCTTAACCCATGTAACAGAAATGAAGGTGATAAATATACCTGGATGTCATTTCCTCTATGGGTTGGCTACGAAATGTTCAGACAGGACTAGGACAAAAATTGGAGTTGGTTGGTCATTTCTCCTGCTTCTTTTCTTTCCCACCTTTGCAGGCCAGCGAAGCATTATTGGGTGGCTATGTTGTAGTCAGGTTTCTTGGGCTTATTGGATGACTTTTCATTTGAAGGATTGGTCTCAGGCGTTTGCTTTCTCTTATGGAAACCCACCCCTTGCCTTCCTACATTCTGCCACTTTATATACAATCCACTTATTTCTCCTTTTATTTATTATCCTCTACTGTGAAACTTCATTTGAAATGTCATTGCATTGATTAGCCTTTTCATGAAAACTCTTGGTGTTTTTGAGGAACAATGCCGAGCTGAAAGACAAGATGGCACCATCTTCTACAGACAGATTGGCAACCAAACCTTGTTTTGGTCCTGGCAATTTTTTTCTATAAAATCTGAAGGTGGCAGGACAGATTAAGCGGGGGAAAAACCATTCTTTTCTCCATTTGTTATCTCAGGCAGGTTCCTCACTCTGCCTAACCTACTCTAATTCAATACATGAGCATTCTTAAATATTAATCTAGTTACTCTTACTGTGGGCACAGAGAAAGTGTCCTTATTTAGATGGACCTATGTTTAAAGAGGGAGAAAGGTTTGCTATCTTCTACTTCTATATTTGTAAATGAGAGACCCACCATATGGAAGTCATGTAGGGATATTGTAAGCATTGCCCTAAAGAGCCCATTGAGATGGCCACAGTTGTTTATTTTCTTGGTTTTTTTTTTTTAAATTGTACTATAGATGTTTTAATGCTGGGCTGTTATGTAAACTGCCAGTCGTGAGATTGTAGTAAGGAAAGAAATAAAAAAAACAAACCATGTAGTACATTTGCCTAAACATTTTTTCCATGCGAAGCATATGAAGCAGCTGGTTAATTTGGCAATCTGTTTTCTGTGCATTCAAGATCCGGGAAGCAGCTGTTCAGGGTTGTTGATCAGAGTGGCACTGGATGGGGGTTTAGTGTTAATTCACCAAACTACTCTAATCTGCCACTCAGATTTAATGGCTTCGTTTTCCCTAATGGAGTAATGAGAGGATGAAGGTAAAATGTTCTCTACCTTGTTTCTGCCAAAGGTGGATTTTTTTTCAACATCTGATTGCAATCAGAATCAAGACAGGAACTTTCCCCCTCCTATGAGAGATTATTGTGATGCCAAATTGTTATTTTTGTGTTTGCTTTCCCCTTCTCTCCCATCCCATTATGATTTCTCCCTTGAGGAAGGTAAATGAAATTAAATATGAAAACATCCGCCTACCCACACCTCCCTAAAAATACTTCTTCCAGGGCGGAGGATGAAATTGCAATGTGCCTGGAATAGAAGGCCCCGTTTTCCTAAGAGGAGAAACATGAGCATGAATCACCAACTAAGTCATCACAGTGGATTTATTTAGACTTGCTATTGAAATATGTAGAATTGAAAGAAGAGCTCTTTTATAGCAATGGCTAGACTATTCTGGCATTCTTCTCAATCATCATAGACATACCAGCTGGAACTGATGGGTGTTACATACAATCTCAGACAACTGAAGTTGCAAAAAACCTGGCCTAGATGGTTTGGTCCATTTATCTCAGCATTGTATATCTAGTTTCAAGATTGCAGAGATCTTTCCCACTGCACCAACTTTACAGGCTGGAGGGAGGAGATCCAAACTGAAAAAAAAGTTGACAGTGTGGCCAATTGCAGAAACTAGCTACAACAACTCTGTATTCAAAAATAGCGTTTCAGTGAAGAATTGCATTAGAAAACAGAGGAATGTTCTTTGATAGTTAGCTTATGTGTTTCTCAAAGTCATTTGGTATTGGCCTCTCTGGCCAACAAAATGTAAGACTTGGTGGTATTATGGCCATTCTGAAAGGGAAAACCACACCAAAATTAGGAAACATATGCATTTCAAGACTGTTCCAAAGTGATTCATAGGGTCAGTTGCGATTGATTAGAATCATGTGGTTTGACCCTCAGAATAGATACATGTTATCAAAATTATCCCAGCTGGACAAAGACCTCATCTGAGAGAGCTCAAGTTTCAAGAAGCCTTTATCAAAAGCAGGAAGGAGCTACTTGTCCCAGTAAACCAAGGGTCTTCAAACTTGGCAAGTTTAAGACTTGTGAACTTCAACTCCCAGAACATGACTGGAGGAGGAATTCTGGGAGTTGAAGTCCACAAATCTTAAAGCTGTCAAGTTTGAAGACTCCTGCAGTAAACAGCTTACAAACTACTATACACAATCCCGACACATTGTATAAAGAAAAGATGGAATTTTTGTAAAATAAAATAAAAAAGTTTATACTATACATGATCCCAAACAAAGGAAATCAAGAAGGCTGTTGACATTATGCACTGAAATGAAACTAATCTCTGCATTAAGAAATAGATTCCTTGATCAAAAGTGAGTTACAAATATAAAATATTTGAGTTATCCTTGGCCAAACTCCAGCTGCACTGGGACTGTGTCTCCCAGAGTTCTTATCCAGTTTGGCCACCAACAGGTTGGGGAATGGGAGGACCAAGGCAGAGCATCTTACTAGGAGTAGGGAAAAGATGACCATCAGTTCTCCCTCATTTGATCTAATTGGTTAAATTCATTTCTTTCTGATCTCTAGAGGAGAAACAGAGAATAGGAAGCAGCTGTTGTTACTATGCAAAATAACTTGAGGGGGAAAAATCCTCAGCTTCCTTCTATAGTCCTGACAAGTTTAATTCTTTTGTTTATGAGTGCTCCCTAACCCTTCCCCATTTTACAAGACCAAATTTCACAAGATAGCAGCAGTATCATCTCTCTGTGATTTTAATTAGCCTCTTTCCAGCTCAATGAGGCATTTTGGGAAGGTACTTTCAAGAAACTAACTCTGGACATAAAGAGGGAGCACTCTTGAGCAAAAACCCTTCCTGGAACTGAACATATGGCTTATCTTTTAATAGATTATGTTTATGAAATTCTGACGGCAGAGTGTTCATTGAGGGCTCTGCTTGTGGATTTCCTTCTTCTTTGCCTCTTTTGGACAAGGGAGTAAAGAAGGAAACAATTGTACCATTTTCCCCTTCACTTGAAGGGGAAAATTTCATCACTCTGATTAATTGTACTGTAATTGGTCAATCAGTCAAGACCTATGTATCTCTTTTTCCCTCAAATTGTATTTACAAATTACAAGAAAAATTTTAACAAAACATCTCCATATACTAAAAAAAAACCAACAGAAGTAACAAAACAACCTTTAAGCTTTAAACATCTGTTCATTGTTCTGTTTTTCCATAGATGAACTTGTAAAGAAAAGGTGTCCTCTCTATTTATTATTCCATTAAGGAACATTGAAAAAAACCAATCAAGCTTTTCATCATTCCACTGACAAAGTTGCAAACTACCCCAAATGACTACAGAGGGCAGTGACTGGGATTGGGGACAGAGTAAGCAATTGGAATAGAGTCCGGCAGATCAGTCTTTTGGTAGCAGCAAAAGAGATTTTTTCCTAAATCTCTTCCCTGAGACCAGTGGTCTCATAATCTTTCCAGCTCTGAGAAGGGGGGGGGGAATGGTTTTCCATGTGTGCAAGTACAGCTTTGCACACTTGTGCGCTTGCCTGCAGCTTCCATGGCCTGGTTCCCAATGGGTCATGGCCCGGTACTGGGCTGCAAACTGGGGGTTGGGGAACCCTGCCTAAGACCCTTCAACCAGAGCTATTAATATTATTCCTGAATCTTCCAAGCATGCACTTTGCTATTGACTCCATATCAGGGGTCTCCAACCTTGGCAACTTTAAATTTTGTGGACTTCAACTCCCAGAGCTGAAGTCTCAGCAAAATTGGCTGAGGATTTCTGGGAGTAAAAGTCCATAAGTCTTAAAGTTGCCAAGGTTGGAGACCCCTGCTCCATATCACTCAACTGGGCCATACTAGGCTCATATAGATGACCTGATATCCATAAATTCCTGAGAGTGATGCTTTTAATTCTGTCTACTATTTGTTTTTTCCTCTCTTTTCTCTAATTTTTGGAAGCTGCATGGACAAGAAGTCCTTGCAATTTTCTTGGCAAGGTTTGCCATTGCCTCCTTCTTAGTGACTGGCCCAAAGTGACCCAGCTGGCTTCTGTTGGAGTCATTCAATATATTTTGGATTATCCACAAAGAAATAGGCAGGGATGGGCTGCTACCGGTTCTCCCCAGTTTAGGCAAACCGGTAGCTAATTTTATCATTTTTAATAACTGGTTCGGTGAACCAGTGAATCCCACCCCTGGCTGGCCCCCCCCCCCCCCCCCCCCCCCCCCCCAGGAGTCCCCACGCAGCCTTTTTTGGATGCCAGGTAAGTATAGGGCCTGCATGGAGGCTCAGAGAGGGTGAAAAATGGGCCTTCCAAATGCTCTGGAATGTCAGAAATGGGCCGTTTCTGGCCTCCTCAGGGCCTCCGGAGCCCGGGGAGGCTGTTTTCACCCTCCTGGAGGCTCAAGAAAAGCCTCCAGAGCCTGGGGAGGGCAAAAATGCTCCCCCCCACTATGGTGCAGGAGACTAACTAGGCCACGCCCATCATGGCCATGCCCACTCAGCAACCGGGCAGAGAACCGATTGCTAAAATTTTTGAAGCTCACCCCTGGAAATAGGATGCAATTCTATTTTATTTTATTTTTATTTGTCAATTGCTTACAAGATAATAGGTATAAGTAAAAACATAGTTATGAATACATGGATACATATAAGAAAAATTAAAAAAAATATAATTTTTTAATATTATATATTTATATTATATATGTTTTATTTTATATAAACACAGCAGTGTATAAATAATCCTTGATTAAACGCAATATGAAACACAACACTGAGAATACATGAATTTCTTTCTTAGTACCCATTCCTTTTGTCCCTACTTCTCCCCTGCCAAAAAAGGAGCATGCCAGCAGAATTGGGAGACAGACCATATTTTTGATAGAACCTTTTCCTATTTGTCCTAAACAAAATAGATAGAATTACAAAGCCTTGCATCACCCCCTAACAATGTGGCACACCGTTCATCAGATCAGAATTCATTTCCTAATGTTTTATTATTTAGGTGACCATCCTTCAACACTGTTTGTAATGCTGCAAGAAATAGGGCCTATCTTTTGCTTTAGAAGCAATAACTTGTAAAAACAAAAAGAAAAGCTACAAACAGAGGCACTTCAAAAATAGTTGACACCAAGAAGAGAAGGGGCACCCATTGTCAATCATAACAAAAAATATTTGAAGAATAATATTGCTTTCCAGGAGATTATTTTCGCAGCAGCTGGGGTGAGCCTGCCCATAGTTTGAAACAGCTCTTAGAAAAGCAGCTGTAAAAATGACTGGAGCTTTAAGCGGTACTAGCATATGAACACTTGAGTAACCTTTGAGACACAAAAGTGCGGAGTCTTGTCAGCACTGAAATTCGTTTGAAATTCAGAATTCTACAGAAGAGGCTCATCAACAGACCATGAGTCACCACACTTTGGTGTATCCTTGTACATGGATATTCTAATTTATTACAGCTGTAATCCAAAACTTGTGGGTTGAATACTGTCCAGCTGTTCTCAAGAACTATTGTGTATTTGTGACCATAGAAGAGTTTCACACACCACTTATATAAAATCAACATTTCATATTTATTTTCATTAACTACGCCAACATACGCATGTTCAAAAATAGCTTTGCAAATACATTAGATTGCATTTCATTTCATTTTTATTAGGGCTAATGCTGTACGTTCATGTTATAACTATCGTCAGTGACAGAGAATAAAGTTTAAACGTAATGCTTAAAATTTAAGGGAAGGAAGTAAGTTTTTTTTTTTAACTGTATTAGGCAACTGTTAGGAAATTATTAAATAACATATGACCCCAAATACGGTTATATATAAACAGTGTAAATAGTTATTATTAAACATCCAGCTATGTCATAATCCATTGTTTGGTCTGTCTCCTTTTAGTTAAATGTACTTCTTTCTGCTGATTATTGATTGTTATATAAATCCAGAGGACAGCTATTTGTGCAACATGTTTGGCTTAGATCCTGATCCCACAAGTTAGTTAAGCCAAGGGGCCTCTAATAAATGTCAAGCCAACTGGATCCCAACAGTAGATCAAGCTATTAAAAACAATTCACTGTCGTTATTTTTTAAAAATAAGTTCTTTGCCGCTTCATAAATTTTCATCTGTATATTTGGGTAACTTTTTAAATTTGGTTTATTTTAAAGGAAGCAGTTTCTAAGCAAAATCTGTGAACTCTCACAAACTTGACTGCAGGAAAACAGCTAGTCTGAAATTTCTTCATTTTCTATTTATATTGAGTAATTAAGAGTACATCTTTTCTAATGGGGTAATTTTTCTTCATTACTAATGATAAGGGGGTAGGGCATGTAGAATAATTTCATCCATATCTTAATTAAAATAAGACACAATTATCAAAATTAGCATCTAACTGCTAAGCCCAAAAATGTTAATCGAACTTGACATTGCATAGAAAGAGAACAATATTATATATATATATATATATATATATGCATAATTTTGTATTTGTTTATTTATTTAGTAATATTTATGTAGTGCAGGGGCGTCAAACTCACATTGTCATGGTGTTGTCATGTGTTTTATCATGACATTCCCTCCACTTCGCTAAACTGGGTGTGGGCTTGGCCAGCGTGTGATGCATCTGGTCCACAGTCTCCAAGTTTGACAGCCCTGATGTAATGAATATTAGAGGTGGAGAACCTTTGAGAGCTGTATGAAACAAAATTTCATGTATATTCAAACTGACAATAAAGGCATTCTAAGTCATCTAAGTCTAATAGTTCTGAATATAATTATCTATCTATCTATCTATCTATCTATCTATCTATCTATCTATCTATCTATCTATCTATCTATCTATCTATCTATCTATCTATACACACACACACAGGTATATATACACACAATGCCAAGTGACAGCAGCATCAGGAAGGAGTATGAGAAACTGGAGTAGTACCAGGGCCTGAAGGAGGATGTTCTATGTTCTAAAGTAAGTTCCCAGGGGTAAGTTAGAAGGACAGAGGATTTTCATCAGTAATTTTTTAAAAAATCCCGAGATTCTGGAGTAGAAAGCAATTAAAAAAAGAAAGAACTGGTTCATCTCTATGGCCAGCTGCTCAGAGTTTTGAACAAATGGCTTGTTACAGAAAATAAAAGTTAATGCAGTTTCCCTCCCCCAAATCTGGTAACTTGGAGAAGTATGAACTTCTCTAGCCAATGCTGGCAGGGGAATTGTGGGAGTTGAAGTCCACACGGCTTCAAATTGCAAATTTGAAAAACATGGGTATAAACATACATTCATCCATAAATACGTTAAATTACTAATAGATATTACATCTCTTTATCTTATTCCTTGATCAGTGTTGTTTATCTGCTAATCATTTAATTTATTCTCACATCTATTTCTGCAATCTGCCATTCTTATCACATTATTTTCAATGTATCTTTATATAAAATATTCCATATTTTATCATACTCAAATCAAGAAATGTATCATTATTCCCATACCTATATATCTTTTAGTGATCTGATGAACAGCAAAATTTCTTGTTTTATTGGGATCTTTTATTCTTAGTTGTAAGCCACTTAGAGTTTGATTTAAAATGGGTGGCTATAGAAATCTTTTAAATATATAAATGATCTGGTCTGCACCACACACTCTACCACACATAAACCTGCTTTTAGGGGGAATTTGAGTGCTTTTGAGTCAGTGTTGTTCACAAATTCTGCAGGGTTTTTTGGCAAGCTTTTTTGAGAGTGGCCTCCCACTGTCTACTTCCTGCTGGCTTTGTGCCTAAGGCAGGACTAGAACTTACGATCTCCCTGATTCAAGCCTGATGTTTTAATCGCTATATCAGAGGTAGCATCCAGCAGGTTCTGACCAGTTCTGGTAGCGGAAATTTTGAGTAGTTTGGATCAGCCCAGCTCATCTATTCTCTGCCTCCGGAGTCCCAGATGATTGGCTGGGGCTTCTTTTGTTGCCCCACACAGGGGAGCGGAGCTGGAAGCAGCTTAGTGGGGTGGGGAGGGATTGAAATTTTGCAGCAACATTCTTTCCCTCCAGTTTTTGCGTTTTCTCTTTCTACCTTTCTCTTTATGTAAGAACAGTAAATACATTCTTCTAATTGTTAGGCCCAGCTGTAGTCTTTGCACACGTCTTAAGCAAATCACATAGCTATTCCAAAAACAAAGCATACTCGTATCATAACATTTCTCCATGCTTCCTTTTCAACTTTCTTTCAGCATTCATGTTTTCTTTTTAATCATTTATTCTTGTACACTAATGTTTATCACATTGTTTCAGCTCTTTCTTTAACATACAGTATCACTACTCTTTCTGGAAAAGAAACTTCTTAAAATTATCCTTCCAGCATTGCTTCACCTTTTGTCTAAAATAATTTCAAAGTTTTTGTTTGCAATTCCATCCACTCTACTGGGTGACCTTGTTTAGCCCTTTTTAACCGTTCCAAGAACAATTATTCATTTCCATTAAAATGATCCTGCGTTTCTCTGCCTCTTTCAGTTTCAGCTGTTGATCATATTCTAAGAAACCAATGAACTACTTGACCTGTTTTTGGAGTTTTGACAGCCATGCACACACATATACACATACTCCCTTCCAACCCTGCTGGAGTAGGTCATTGGACTAGAATCGGCAAAGCATCTCTGATTAGATTCCAGTAGTGAATAAAATCTAATCAGAGATGCTTTGCCAATTCTTGTTGATTTGTTTTATGTGTATTTCTTTATTTTATGTTGCTGAATTGCATTGACATGTGTGTCCCTTCTTGTGCACAGCCCAGAAGCTTTTGTGATTCTTTGCAGCAAAAATTACCAACCTATGGCTTTGCTCTACTTTTCAAACGCGCCGGCACTGCCGCATTCTAGGTGCTGGCCCCGCAGGTCCACCCCGTTGAGCCCACGGCACTGGAGGGACCTGCCCAAGCAAGTCCGAGCGGAGCAGTGCACCAAATCAATGGGGTGAGCCTGGGAGAGGGAAAGAGAGAGAAAGAAAAGAGAGAAAGAGAGAAGGAAGAAAAGAAAGAGAAAAGGGAAAGAAAGAAAGAAAAGGGGACAAAGAAAGGGGGGCATGGAGGGACGGAGGGAGAGAGAGAGAGACCTGATGCATCAGATTGAAATGAGGCCTAGTTTAGAGACCCTTTTCCACACTGAAACATCTTTGGCTTCTATTAATTAAAGGTTTTGTGGATGAAACATGGCTAAGACTATCAGGAAGCTCTCACATTTTGTTGTGGCTTTAAACAGGATCCATTGGACCAGATCTCCACCCTAAAAAATTACTTTTCCCCAATGTACCAATTCTGAAGAAGGCAAAACCAAAATGTATTGGTAAATTACAAGGAGAACACAGACACACACACACACACACACACACTCCCTTCTAACCCTGCTGGAGCAGGTGATTGGACTAGAATAGATATCTCATTATCTTTCGCCTCCCTCCCTCCATCCTTCTTTATTTCTTTTTCTTTCTGTCCCTTCCTTCCATCCCCCCTCTTTCTTTGTCCCTTTTTCTTTCTTTCCCTTTTCTCTTTCTCTTCTTCCTTCTCTCTTTCCTCTCTCTTTCCCTCTCTCAGGCTCACCCCATTGACTTCGTGCACCACTCCGTTTGGACTTGCTTGGGCAGATCCCTCCGGTGCAAGGAGCTCAATGGGGTGGAACGCTGCAGTGGCGGAATGTTTGAAAAGGAGAGCAAAGCCACTCTGGCTTTGCTCTCCTATTGCCAACGCTGCGTTCACGACGGCGGCGGGATCTTTGAAAAGGAGTAGCTTTGCTCTTCTTTCCCAATGCTGCGTTCGGGGCAACGCCCGCGGTGGTGGGATGTTTGAAAAGAGGAGCAAAGCAACTCTGGCTTTGCTCTCCTTTCCAAACGCTGCATTCGGGGGCAGAGCTCCTTGCACCAGAGCGTGCAAGTCAATGGGATGGTCCTGCGGGGCCTTGCCTCGAACGCGGCAGCGGCGGGATTTTTTCTCACCTTGAATTGTGCCCTGCCGCTCACCTCCAGCGCGCCCCTACCGCCTCTTAGTGCCCCCCTGCCGGCCCCCTTGCCTCTCCGCGCCCCCCTAAGGCATCCCACCGCCCCCCAGGGGGTGGTACCACCCACTTTGGGAACCACTGCTTTAAAACATTGCAACAAACACTTACATGCAAGATTTTTCTCTTCTGTACTCAGTTTCAGTCATCATTCCACCAGTCTTTTAAATACTTTTATACCCTTAGAGTATTTCTGTGATTCTCTATAACGGGTGTCAAATGTACGGCATCAAGGCATCATCATGTGATGAGACTTTTTTCCTTTTCGCTAAACCGGGTCTGTGGGCATGGCCAGTGTGTGACACACCTTCATTGATTTTCTCAATCTTTCATCATAAACCATAAAATAAATCAGCCTTTTTTTTTACTATTTTTTTCCACTCATATGCATGAATACAACAATATTTTAATCATGTATTTGAAATGCTCTTCCCTAAGTAAATACTTATTAAACCATCACCATTCTCATTCATTACTGAATCAGTGAAAGTCTATTCCTTCTATTCTTTTTTCCACCCACCGTTCATACCATCTATGAGTTCCCCTCCAACTTAGCAATAATTTAGAATGTTACAATTGTAGTACGTCCATTATTAATATGCAAGTATAATATGCAACTATCATCAATTTATTGATTGCTAGTTTCATAGACACCTGCAACAGTTCCTTGCTTTCTGACATATATTTAATCTTTTTGTTTGTAATTAAAGCTACACCTTTGCTCTTTTTCTGTATTCACAACATTCTTTTTGAAATCATGTGTGTTCTCATGTGTTGACTGCAAAACCACTTGTGCGACCTTCTAAAGATTATTATTTAATGATTGTTAAGCTTTTAACAAGGCAATGCAGGCATATGGTACATCCAGAACCCTTTCAAAATAACCTGGTAGCCAAGTATAATTTCCAGTTGGAAAAATAAAAGTAAAAAAAGGGGAAATTGGTTCCTCCATCTAATTTGGGGAGTAGGGACAAGGGAAGAATTCAGAAACAAACATGTTAATCCAAGAAAACATTCCAAACCACAGTGTCGAGGGGAAAACTTCATAATTTCACTCAGCCATTTCAAGATAATTGCCTCCAACTCACTTCTCCCTGGCCAGGAGTTGGCTGTCAGCGTTGGACACTTTTCTCCTAAGCTGTCAATAGTCTATGCTGGTTTAGCCAATCTTGAACACTTTTTTACATCAACAGTTGATGTCTACATTGACAGGCACTGCTAGCCTTAGCTGCTGCCACACATCATAACTAGTAACAGCAGGCAGAATAGAACCTGCAAGAGAAAGATTAACAACCCACAATTCATATATAGGCTTTCAATCCATTTTTTCAGCCCTTCAAAATTATTTGAAATTATGTTCCAAAGGTGCTTTTTCAAAAGGCAACTGGACTTTGTTTTTCCTTGATGATGCTTCATTTCTCATCCAGGAAGCTTCTTCAGTTCTGACTGAATAGTGGATTCTGGGAGGATTTCTATTTCTTGTAGGCATCTGGTTGTTAGCTTGGAACTTAGTTCCAAAAAGGTTTCACACCCATTTGCACTATTCAGGTGTCCCTGAGGGCACAGATAAACCTCCAAGTGGGCTCAATGACTCTCAGAAAGAACACTAACAACCTGATGACTGCAAGGAATATACAGTAAATCCTTCCATCCTTTGCCATTCAGTCAGAACTGGAGAAGCTTCTTGGATGAGAAGCAAAACATCTTCAAGCAAAAACAAAGTCTAGCTGGTTTTTGAAAAAGCACCTTTGAGACAACCATAATCTGGATGACTGAGAATCTCCATTGATATTTGAAATTATATCACTAAAACTCAGTAGCAAAGCACTGAAAAGAGCAGCACAATTTCCAAATTATTTTTACTACTGTCTTAAAAACAATATGTAAACGTTATATACCTTGACAAATCTTTTTTAAAAAAATAAAATTGCATTTCTGTGAAAAAATATCCTAGAAACCATTAGATGCCTGTATGTTCAACATCATCCTGTCGTTGTAATAGGTTGCCAATTTTTTACACTTATGGGCATAACCAGCATGGGTGTCACATAATATTGTGAAGCACTGGTGGTATTCAACAGGTTCTGAGTCAGTTCTGGAGAACCGGTAGCGGAGAACTGGCATATACCACCTCTGCCTGGAGATTTTACAGTATCCTTCCCCTGCCATGCTCACCAAGCCACGGCCACAGAACTGGTAGTAAAACTTTTTGAATCCCACCACTGTTGTGAAGACATTAATAAGAACTGCTTTCTTTAACCCATGTAAAGGATTGCATTGAGATATGTGGAACAGGTGAGTAGCAAATAAATCTAATAGATCAAACAAATAAATTCTAGGATACTTAGAACTTGAGGGAAAATGTTTCCAAACTGGGCACAGAAATGAATTGGTAAAGATGAATCTTGGGATAATAAAGAACCAAAACTCAACATAAACAATTACTTGGGCTTGCCAAGAAATCCATCTACATACAGCTCTATATCAACTTATTAGTCTTCTGGTACTTCTTACAAAGAAGGGAAGATCCCTTCACAAATTCAAAATATCTTTCAACAGATTACAGATTAACAGAGTTGGAAGGGACCTTGTAGGTCATCTAATCCAACCCCCCACCCCACCCCACCCCGCCCAAGCAGGAGATCCAAGCCGGGGCTATGCAAATGTGCTAGATCGTAAACCCGTTATAATAGTTTAGGAACGATGAGAGTTGCAACCTGATAATTCTTAAGGCTGCTAGATTATTGAAATATCATATTTAGAGATATCTTGTTGGTATCTTTCTATTTAAAGGCAACTATTTCCGATGTGTTTGCTAAGTTTCTCTATATCTTCTCAGATGCATTCAGACTTCAGTTACAGAATGTCTCCAATAGAAATCTGAGCTGCAGGGAGAGTTACATTTCTTCTTTAGCCCCTGGTTCGATTACTTGATGCTGGATATCAATGTCACAGTGCCAAATGTTGGAACTTCAAAATGAACCCCCTTTTCTCCCAGCAGGGTCTCAAAAGCTAGAAAGGGTTTTTTTTTATGTTCTTCCTAGAAATAGACTTCATGTCCAATTAAAAAGAAAAAGAAAAAATAGGAAGGTTTATTTTCTTTTTGTCTTCTGTCTAGTCTTATTCCAATAAAGATTCTCAGTTAAACCACCCGTAATTCCAAGACTCTAGTTTTGGGCCAAAGAATGTGGAAAGTGTGAGGCAGTTGGGAGGTTCTGTTTGTGGGCCAAAATAAAGCAGTGCTTCAAAAAACATGCTTGTATCTAAGATGTTGTTCTTGCAAACTTTCTTCTCCTTGCCTGTCCTTTATCTTTGCTTGCCGCAAGATAGATAAAAGGCAAGCTAGAGAAAGAAAGAAAGAAAGAAAGAAAGAAAGAAAGAAAGAAAGAAAGAAAGAAAGAAAGAAAGAAAGAAAGAAAGAAAGAAAGACAGCTATTATGTCTGGATTTGGGCAGAAGTGCCAATACAGAAGAGATTAAATATGATAAATGGATGTGTAAACAACAATTTTATGAAGTGTGCAGCTGGAATACGGATGGGTTTGGCTTGCTAAAGGATTTATTTGTTTGTTTGCAGAATGATGGCTAACTGCCCTGCTCAGATCCAAAATAAATACAATTGTATGTTTTTATTCAAATTGTGAAGGAGGATAATGTTTACAATTTTTCAAGGCATAGGAATTTCATTTGAAAACTGCTCTGCACTGGCCTAGTTCCCGCAACAAACTAAGCTCATTGCTTAGGTTTACGTTTAATGTTTGGTTTTAGCTGAGCATGTTGTGAGAATGCAATCTTTGTAGACCTCTGCATCTATCAATGTCTACTTGCACTGGAAATAGTAAGGACTTGCTTTCTTATTAATTGCTACTGAGTAATTCTACGTGGTGATACCTGGAACTTGGAACACTACATAATGAGCTTTGGTGCCTCTTTGTTTTGTGTGCTGATGCATACAAACTTGCCCTTACCGAATGATTGCATTCAGACAACACAGATAACGTGGTAACTGAATCAATTCATTTTCTGGGTTCTCACACCAAACTATATATAATAACCATTGGGTTGGATTTGCACAGACTTCTAAACCACATACAAACACACAAGCCTACTCAGAGTTCGCTCAGATGAAATCCAGCTACCAGGTCTTTATCAGGCGTGACCTATAACCAACTGGATTGTTGATTTACCTAGGATGCGGCTCTCTCTTTCAGGGGATGTTCAAGCACCACTTCCAGGTTTGCTATCTGAGATTCCTAAACTAAAGATGCAGGGAAGCAAACAGTGACTTTGTGTATGCAAAACACAATCCAGATAGGAAAGAACTACAAATAAAGAAAGCTACCATACACTAATACTACTAGCCTATCCAACTCAGAACACTTTGATTGTCAGAGTCTTCTCCAGACTCTTCTCTGAGTGACAACTTTAGATTCATTGTTAACTAGTGATGTCAAGGATTGAACCTGAAATTGGAGCTGTTGCTCATACAGTTAGTACCATAGTTGTGCCATAACTGAGTAGACAAGAGTATTGGCCTATGTGAACAACCAGGCTCTAATGTCACTTTAGTAGGTTAAGTGATCCTCAGCTAATTTTTGTATTTGCTCGACAGCAGTTGCCTTCCTCGAAGGATCCAATCTGAATCGGTCATGCTGGAGTCCATCTTTAGAGAATTCTGGTGAGAGAGATGTTTCCTGAGGATGGGCTCCACCATGAGTCTAAAAGCTTGGAAGACTAAACCTCTGGTCCTGGTGACCAACCCAGATAGGATACTGCAACGTTATCCTGTGATATGTATATTTAACTTCATTGGCTTTCTTTCAATGCTGATGGAGAGGAATCCAAATGCTGAGAACCTCTGTTTGTTGAGCCCCTAAAGCCATTGCTCCCACTGATTTTCTTTCCCATCTCCCCCCCCCCCCCGCCCTCTGATTGCTATTTAAGCTGCTTGAGGACAGTCTAAATCAAGGGTGTCAAACTCAAGGCCTGCAGGCCAGATCCAGCCCATGGGGTGCTTAGACCTGACCCACACGGCTGCCCTGGAAACAGCAAAGGACTGGCCCACAGTGCCTCTACTACTGAAAACGGAGCTTGGGGATGCCGTGCGCTCCCCGCCACCGCTCCATTTTTGCTGGCAGAAGGCTGCAGGAGGCCATTGCGGCCATGCCCCCACCCCGTGAGCTCAAACACAACCCTGATGTGTCCCTCAATAAAGTGAGTTTGACACCCCTGGTCTAAATGAACTTTAGACCCCTGGTCTAAATATTACAGGTGACCTCACCTGTAATATTAAGGAGTATTGGAAGTTCTGTTTCTTAAAAAATGTGAATTGATTTTATAGCTCTTAAACTTGTGATATTTAATAAAAATGTTTCAAATGTAAACATTTCCTGGCATAAGACACATACGTATATGAATTAAATATCATGCTTTGTGTGACGTTTTTATACTGTGCGGAGTAAAATGGAATACAGATACACTCATGAACAAACATGTGAAACTGACATAAATTGCAGAGCATCCATTCCCCCCCCCCATTTTTTTTATAAACAAGGTCCTTTTTTCACAAATTCAATCATCATGCAACTTCCAGACATTCTGGTCTTTTTTTCCAGAATCCAGTTCTTTTGGCTTTCTCACTTCTGTTTCCATTCATATACTTCTGCCTCATAGGGATGGAGAAGAGATCAACTTGATCAACTTTCACATTTTTTGAGTCAATGAATGAATTAAAATGTAGCTGGCTTTGAAAATTAAACTTTCCTAAATATGCTGATGTAAGTGGAATTGCGATAAAAATGAGATGAAGTTGTGTTGGAATTGTGTAAGAATGATAGTGATATGTTGAAGAGCAGGAAGGAAATAAATGTTAAATACTATTGTCCAAGAGAAAAATAAGAAAGAAGTCATAAATGTAATGTTCTGGCAGCTAAAAAGAGCAAAGGAGTATTTTTTAGTTGCTAATAATGTTGAAAATTACTGTAAAATATTTTATAATTTGAAAAATGTGATAATGTGCATTGAATACCAAACAAACAATGAGCACTGGGACAAAATTTTCATGTCAAAATGCATTGAGTACCATATTTGATTAGTTTCAAAGCAGTTTATTACCAAGGTACCAGTGTATGAATTTAAATACTCTGTAAGAATATTTACTGAAATGGGAAAATTGATGTAAAAACTGTTTTAAATGCTGAGAGATAGTGGGAAATACGAAGCTTTGTTTTAAGCAATAAATGTTGAAAGAAGATCTGGGTGTATTTAGGCATGTATTACATTGTACAGTATTTCTACCAGTGTTTGGGGTGGAGTATCATGAGAGGCAGACTGATGATTATACATTGCACCATCAGTCATTCCCTTGTCCCAAAGGTGCATTTTCCAAAAGGCAACTGGACTTTCTTGGATTTTTCCTCGAGAACATTTTGCTTCTCATCCAAGAAGCTTCTTCAGTTGCCTTTTAGAAAAAGTACCTTTGGAACAATGATGATTTGGATGATTGAGACTCTCCATAGACATTCAACCCCTTGCTTTGTGTACAGACCTAATAGAAGAGGACCTAATAAAATATAATAAAGAGGAAATGAGGTTGTTTAACAAATAATGACACTTCTATAGAATTGCAACAAAACAGTGATGAAAGCCTCAAATGCATTTGGCGTAATATAAAAGGAAAAAGAAATAACATTGCCAAAGGTGTATATTACAGGCCTCGCAACCAAACAGAGAAAATAAATGAACTTTTTACTAATCAGATAGCTAAGGTGTGTAGGAAGCACACTATAACAGTAATGGGGGACTTTAACTACCCTGGCATCAATTGGGAAACAAATTCTGCACCTAGTGGAAGATCAAACAGATGCATCAATAGATTGATAGTGTCAGGATAATAAGAAATAATATCCTGCATTGCTTACACTACATTTGGACTAATATGCTCAACTCTAGTAATCCCATTAAAAAAAAAAACAGACACAGGAATTGGAAAGAGTACCCAAAAGAGTAACAAAGGTGATATGGGGCTTGAGGGACATAATCCTTTGAAGAACAGGTGTGTTTAGATCTAGGTGTGTTTAGCCTAAAAAAGAGAGTGCTTAAGTGGAGACATGATAGTAGTTCTCTGATACTTGAAAGGCTGTCACAGGAAAGAGAGGATGTGAATTTACTTTTAGAACATGAAGACAGGGAGAAACAATGGTTAGAGGTTTTACAGAGAGATATCAAAACTCAAAATAAGGAGATATTTTCTGACAGTGGGAAATTTGTATTATTTGCAAATTTAATCAACATTCCTCCCCTCCTTTTGATCCAGTTTAAATACTATTGAAGAATAGGAGCCTAGGGAGTCATTATCATGGGTCTTTGATTATGATTTTCAAGGTAGTTTTGTATCTAATCGATCATCATGCTATTTAACTGACATTTTACTAACTTCTAATCAGCATGTCATAAGGGATTGTCTTAAGTGCTTTGATGAAATCAGGATATGTTACAGTTGTGTGAAAAAATGTAGTCATATGTGAGATATTAAACTATTGAACATGGCAGGTGCAGAAATTTGGCCAGTCTTTCAGACAATACTTTATATAATGTCTCCTTTGGCAGAAATAACAGCTTCTAAGCATTTCCTGTAGCCAGCTAAAAAAAAATCTGTTTAATTTTTTGCTTTTGGAATTTGTTTCTGTTCTTTTTGTAGATGTCTTGGAACTCAAAAATATTTTTAGATCTCCTTGCATGTAGTGCATATTTGAGATCTCTTAGAAGATTCTCAGCTTGGGGAACCAAATATTATTTCAAAAGAAATCGGATATTTTAGCAACATAAGTATCCAAGAGAGCCAGTTTGGTGTAACACTTAAGGCATCAGGCTAGAAAGTGGGAAACTGTGAGTTTTAATCTCACATTAAGCATAAACCCAGCTAGGTGACCTTGGGCCAGTCACTCTCTCTTAGCCCTAGGTAGCCAACAATGGCAAACACTTCTGAAATTATGCCAAGAAAACTATAGGGATTAGCCCCAGGCAGTCATCAACAGTCAACACCGACTTGAAGGCACCAAAAAAAAAAAAAAAAAAAAAAACCAGGACAGAACAAAACAAATCTCCCAATCAACTATGAAGTACTTACCAGAAAGAAATATAAAAGTTTTCTTATTTTGAATGTTAAAACAACTGCATTTAAGGAGTAAGTATACATTCAAACTTGCAGAACTTTTCAGGGTTTTACTGTATCATGTAGAGACAGTGTTAGTTTCAATTCACTTGGGAATTCACTGAAACTTACAATTTAGTTAGGGCATCTTAATTTTTGCATTCAATAGTATGTCAATTATAGCAATAAAAGTTGCCTTTTATAACATAGGAGACAAAGTCACTGTAAGAGAAAGATGAGAACTGTATTTTATAAATGCAGCTGAATTAAGGAGACAGTAAAATGCCAAATTTGTTGAGTTGCCATCCTATTTTAAAATGGTTCTGATTTATCTGTGCATCACTGTGGCTGGGTTCATACAATATTCCAAACCAAAAACACAGTACTGTGTTACTCTCCACTTGTGGTTTACCCACAGTTACCCACCACTTGTGGTTTATTCAACGGATCAAGGTTAAATAAAACAGGACTTCATGCTATGTCTGAACCCAGTTAATGGCTGGGCTCACACATCTTTTGATTTTGGATTAGTTTGCTGTGTAAATCCTACCATTGTGGTTTGCAAATTAATTTATTAATTGAATTTATATAGCCCTCCCCCTGATCTCACAGATATGATTGAACAAATCATAGTTTATGACAGGGTTAGGTAACTGTTGGTCCCCAAATAGCCTCTTGGTCACTTCTGAAACGTCTTCCAGCCATGGAGATTGGGTCGCAAATTTCAGAAATATTTTGAGGTGGGAATATACAAAATGGAAAATCCCTGCCTGCTGTTGGGTATCACATGATTGCACTATTTTGCACCATCATCCTTCCCACCACAGTCCTAGTTCTTTCCAAATGTTCATTGCAACCCTTATTCCCCCAAAGATTGCCCTACTCCTAATTCATGCAAACTTTAGTTAATTTACATAATTATTCTGTTTTACAAATCTTGTTGCTGAACCTAGTTCAGTGTTCTCTTGCAACTATAATGGGATTTGGAGTGACAGAAACAAAAGAAATCTCTATATTTGTTTACTTAGATATTCTGTAAATAATAATGTAAATTTCTAGCACTCTCTAACAGATTATTTTTCCCCTGGGATATTTTATTACCACTAATCCTACAGTTGGATAGTGAACAGTTTGAATTAAACTTTAATCAATGAATTGGACATTTTGCTGTCTCCAAAGAGAAGATAATCTCATTTCTATGTGTGTATGTGCGTGAAAGACTTTTTGATGCAGTAAAACTATAGAAAACAAAAAAAGATTTAAAAAATAAAACAAAACATATAATTATGCCTTCTATCCTTCTTTCTATTGAATAATTGAATGTTCAATTCTGTTCTTTTCCTCTTTTCCTCTTTTGAATAATCATATCCAGATATCACTAGATTTTTTTCTTCTTTCAACAAAATGCCAAAATAAAGTTTCCAATCTTTCAAAAAAGTCTGCACTGATTTTTCTTTTCCAAAACTGATCAGCTTTACCATTTCCTCAAATTCAGGTATTTTTATAATCCACTCTTCCATTGTAAGTATTTTTTAAAAAACTTTTCCATCTTTTTGCATACCAAAATCTTACTGCACCCATGTCTTTTTCTTAAATCCTTTTGGCCTGTCACCAAGCTCAGTCGTTCAAATCTCATTGCCCAGTCTGTTTAGCATAAAAGCCAATCCCAGCCTGAATGCTTGCATACTGCTGATGCATTGTTTATGTGTATGTGAACATCCTCTGTGCATGTGCCCTGCTCTCCCCTAATTTGAACCAAATGTGTTGTGTTAATATCCCCTGCTTTTTCTATAAACAAGCAATTGCATCATCAGAGGCACAGAGCCAGTCAGATTCTAATAATATTTTAAGTAATTATTACTTTATTATTATTTGGTTGAATTTGGCTTCCATCCACAACTTGCACTGTGAAATGTGCAATAAATAATTAAAATTCCCTAGAAATTACAAAGGTGGTGGTGGGGTAAAAACTACATTTGTTTGGCTCTTTGCTATATACGATAAAAAATGTTTCTGTGTATGGCTCAGTTATGGGCAAAGTGTGAGCTATCCATGGAGCAAATAAAGTTTAGTTTCTATTTGTGTTTAACATGCAGCCAGTTTTGGATCTAGATCTTTCTATATTCCTGAGAAAGCTGAAGACCCCAACTATGTCCTTGGTCTTTTCTTTTTCTACCCATTCTTGATTTCGAAAATCAGTCACTACATTTCATATTCTAGTTCTGGCCAGTTGTTGCACACAGAAATCTAGTTGCCTAGAAACTGCATTAGTTCTTCCCAACTTTAAAAAATCTAAGAGAGCCTTTAAAATATTGCCATATTGATTTTCAGATATCATTTTGTTAATTTTGAAATTTGAGTGCCTTTTTTGTTTCTAGTGTGTGATTCCTTTTGCATGAATTAGTTACTTTGCTAAATTTACCTTCGCCTTAAATTAAATGAGGGCGGTGCAGTGGGCTCGTTGTTTAAATTGTTGGGCTTGTTGGCAGGAAAGCTGGCAGCCCAAGTTTGGGACTTGAGCACAATGTGATGGAGTGAGTTCCTACTGTTGCCCCAGCTCCTGCCCAGCTAGCAGTTTGAAAGCATGCAAATGCAAGTAGATAAATACCGGTAGGTACCACTTCGGTGGGAAGGTAAGAGCACTCCATGATATCATGCCGGCCACTTGACCCTGAAAATGTTTTCAGACAGCACTAGCTCAATGGCCTTGAAATGGAGATGAGAACCACCCCCTACAGTCAGCAATGACTACAGGAATAAAATCTGCAGGGACTCCTTTACCTTTATTTTAAATTAAATGATATGACTGTATCCTAAGAAGACTTTCTTGAATCAAAGGGGTGGAATAGATCTGGAAAACATGTGGACTGCAACCAAGATCACCATCAGTTTGGAACAGGTCGCACAGGAGGAAAACTTAATTCACAATTAAAATTTGAATGCTAGTCCGATATTTATTGGCCACAGATTCAGAACAGACCTGCTGCCCTGCCCCCCCGACTCCGCCCCCCCCCCCCAAAAAAGAACAGAACAGAGCAAAGCATAAGTGTCTCATTTGGGTAGAAGGACAGTGCCAACTCAAGGTCTTGGCAACTAAGTGCATTTTTTAATAGGCATGATTAATGTTGTGTGGAATTTGTTCAGTGATGGTTATAAAAGGGAACTAGACAAATTTGTGGCAGGGGTGAGGACTATCAAAACATAATATTTTTAATGTATCTATGGAGGTTCCCCATCTCCCTCTTTACTCCGCCCTGTGTTCAGAAGTAAAATATCAGTAACTAATAGTTGTTAGGAAGCACAAGGGAAAAGTGGGGTTGCTTTTGATCCTGGCTTAAGGGCTTTCAAACTCTTGGTTGGGTCTAGTGGGAGACAGATCTTGAAATACAAAGAGTTTTAGGGCACTGTTAAATTGATAAGTTTAATTTCATACATTCTTTGCTTGGGTTAATATAGTGAATTGCCCTTTTTTGAGCTCACACAATATATTACTCATAAACTAAGAAACACATTAGACCATAACCAGTGTTAAAACTAATCAAACTTAGTACATTTTGAGGACAATACACATCTACAGATGTGGTCTGTGGTTTGAGCAGCCCTCACTTGAAGTAATGTGTAAATTTGCCCAAAATTCGCTTTTCTTATTTTTATTTCATAGGCTTTATAAAGATGACTAACATTCATTGTATACTATAATTCATTGGTTAGCATGTTGTGTAAACCCAGCCAATTGAGGTTTTAGTCTATGTCACAGTTAAGCAAATTATGGCACACAAATTGTATAAACACAGCAAACATTGACAAGATGGACTAATCTTCTGAGTTGGCATAAGGCTACTTTCTAAGTTGCTATATTTACTTGGAAGCAGGAATAAAATATGTTTCATATTACATCTTTGGAATTTTATTTTTCATTAATGGAGACAAAATTCTGTGTTATGATGCCCAAGATGTCCCTCTCTGGGACTGACAATTGCAAGTATTTCAGGTTTTTCCCCTTGCTGTTGGGTGTTGAGGGACCCTCTACAGTTCAGGATAAATATATTATTATGTTCCAGTTTTGTGCTGTTTTTCTTTTTTTTACTGACTAAATTTGCCTGGTGAACGATATAATTTTGTCTTTGTTTTTATTATGTGCTTTTATTTTTAATTGTATCCATATTTATGCTTTGCAACCTACATTGACTTAAATATTGTTTACGTCTGGGTAGAGAAAGTGAGATATAAATATATTCTCTAAAATATTTCTGAATGGGTTACTTCAAAATATATGCTCCAGAATGTAAAGTGGTACTTTCCAACAGCAATACCTGGTTCTAAGGATGCAGTTTTTATTATTTAGATGGATTAAGAAATTGTGTAGTGAATGGAGAAAATAAAACGTAACATAAAGTCACTTGATTCTTAGTGACTACCTAATAGATTTTCCCCATGAAAATTTGTTGCTATCATGGTCCTTCATACCTTCCAACAGTTCATCCATCCCCACTATAACTTGCTGCTGGTTGTACTCTTCTCCTCTTTCCTCCCACCTTTCCCAGCAACAGAGCCTTCTCCAGTTGGTTAGATCTTTGCATAATGTATCCAAAGTCTAAAAACCTGAGCCTGGTCATTTATGCCTTGAATGAAAACCACAAGTTTTACTCCACTCAAGAATAGATGGGCCAAACAGCAAGAAAAAGACTCATGAAGTTGGCTTAAACAAAATAGAAAGAGTCATTTGTCATAGGACAGGCCTTTTCTTGGCAGAACTTGGATAACTGCAGCAGACAGGAATCCTGTAACAGTGGTAACTGGTGCATCGTTGGAAGATATGAAAAAACAGGTTAGGGATGATAGAAAAAAAATCTATATGTCAGAAAGAGTCACATAATCAATCAACAAGTTCCAACCCTCTCTTGGCTCTGTCGCATCTATTCGTACTCACTGTTATGTCTGTCCTAAAGGATGTCTGTAGTGTGTGTTGAGCAAAGTGATTGATAGATCGATTGAATCAGTTTTGCTACCATCCCTCTTCAGCAGGTCACCAGCAATGAGAAACCAGTTCCCAGCACTGCAGTATTATAGCAATAGCACTTAGACTTGTATATCACTTTGCAGCCCTCTCTAAGCGGTTTTACAGAGTCAGCATATTTCCCCCAATAATCAGGGTCCTCATTTTACCCACTTTGGAAGGATAGAAGGCTGACTCAGCCTTAAGCTTGGTGAAATTTGAATTGCCAAATTTAAGGCAGCCGGCAGTCAAAAGAAGTAGCCTACATTACTGCACTCTAACTATTGCGCCACCAAGGCTCATAATGGGGCAAGACTTATTGTGGGACTGCCCAACTAGATTTCTTTTGTACCCCCTTCTTTTACCCAGCTCTGTCAAACTCCAGTTAAATAAAATGTCAAATCAAACCCAAACATATCAGGATCGTGAAACAAGTGGAGTCACAAGCAGTGCTTTTATTTATTTAGGGTTTCTCTCCTCTTCCTCTTCTTCCTCTACACAGTTAACAAATGGCAATTTCTTGGCAGGCAACAGGGTTAGGCTTGTCATGCTGCTATAATGCTGTTTCTATGTTATGCTAAACTAATAGACATTGAACTAAGTATATATAATACAGTACTGCCAGCTAAGCAAATTAATGCTATTGCACAATTCTGATTGATCACCATTTGCATTTAACAGTGGCCCATTGCTTCTGTCTTTTTGTAGAGTAGTGTTTTTCAACTTTGGCAACTTTAAGATGAGTAGACATCAACTCCCAGAACTCCCAACTCTAAAGTAGCCAAGGTTGAAAAACACTGCTGTGTAGGATGCAAAATCCTGTCTTCCCCATACTATATTGTGATATGTAGGCAGTGGTGTGATAGTAAATGCTTGGCCACAGAATGGTTGATTGGCATGCTAGGCACAGTGGTTCGGCTCTGCTCACAGCCAGCTTGCAAATTACAAGAAAATTTACCAATTGATTCCTGTATGTCAGTTCCAGAACACCCCTAAATATAGGCATATGTATTCTGGTGGAACTATTCTCATGGAACAGAATTATTTGGGCTGTTATTGGATGGGCAATGGATGCAGAGGGGATCTCTGTGCTTGGAATGACAACAGTTCTGCTTCTCTTCCATAAATCCAAACGCCATTGCTATATACAAATTTTGATGAAAACTATTGCAAAATAGTGGCAGATTGTCCAGGACCTGGATGGAGGATGCATGGATGTCTACATCTTCAGCAATGACCATTCAGTGACCTTTGACTTTACCCAATGCTAGTTCTCTGACTTTACGTAGATGTTATGAATGGTGAAGTATAACAGGTTTTATCCAACTTGCAGCTGTTGCTGGATGCTGTCAGCATATTGGGGAAAACACTACCTTAGCACCAGTGCAGCTAGAATGACCTCTTCATTCATGGACTGGGGACAAAGACAATGTCATGAGGATATGGTAGGCAGAGCTATTGCCTGGAGTGTTTTCACACAATGGTGAGGGGCAAGAGGAGAAATGTTAAAGAAGAAGGTAGGCCAAAAAAGGGAGGACCTTTTAAAGACTGTGTTAGAAAAGTGGCTTCTTTAGCCAATCCTCTCATTTCATTTTGACATCTTTTTAAATATTTGAAAAAGTACACATACAGGGCTTTTAATCCCCTTTCTTCTAGACTAAACACACTCCATTTCCTCTTACTGTCCTCATATAATTATGTTCATTTCTCTCAAAATATCATTTTTGGATGAATTGAATTTGAAGTTTCTTAAAAAGGTCCACAGATCCACAACTCTGTTTGGCAAGTTCTATTTTCTAAGGGCAAGATCTGAGGGTGTCTTCAGCTTATTTTGGGATGTTGCTATGTTTGACATTGCCAGAGATGTTAGTTATATAGTGATGCCAATGGCAAGGCTTTAACTCAAACAGAAGCTAGACACCACACTGAGCCACTATGAAGTTTGTAAACAAGTTTATGGCTTAGCATTATGTATGAAACAGGTCACTAGGATGAACAAACAATATATAGTTAAAACAAAGCTAGTTTAACGAATCCAAACTCTAGTCTGTTAGTCATTATCTTCCTAAGTTGGTATACTTGATATTTCTCTGCTTTTCAGAATGAAACTTTAATTCCTTCCCTCCATGTAAAAATATCTAACTATAATTGCCAAATTTATTTACTTATTTGGACTTCACTAAGTCTTGTAGATGCTAAGTAACTCACAGAATTTTAAATAAAGAGTTGAAAAAGTCACATTATTCCAATGATACCATTAAACTTCCAGATCCAAAAGTTATTCCAGAAGATAACCCAGCATAAATCTCCTGGCTTAATTTTCTAGTTAGGGACTTCTGATGAGATCCCACCAGAGATATGGCAAGTTCTGCATTTCTAGCTCCAGAAAATTTATAAACTCCAACACATTATTCATGACTTCCATGGAATAAAACTCAAGCTTATTTCTCTAGAATACTCAGAATTCTCAGAAAATTTAAAAAGTAAAAATGCATGGTGCAGTGGTTCGGGGGTCAACATGCTGGGTTGTTGGCTGGAAAGCTGACAGCCTGAATTTGAGACCCAAGTGTCATACAATGGGGTGAGCACCCTTCTTTACCTAGCTCCTGCTCACCTAGCAGTTGGAAAGCATGCAAATGCAAATAGATAAATAGGTACCATTTCGGTGGCAAGGAAACAGTTCTCCATGATGTCATACTGGCTACATGACCATGAAAAAGTCTTTGGACAGCACTAGCTCAATGGCCTTGAAACAGAGATGAGTGCTGCCCCCTGTAGTTGACAACCACTAGTGGAATAAATTTGGCAGGGACTCCTTGTCTTTTATTTCTCTAGGGCAGGGGTGTCAAACTCACAGCTCACAGGGCAGAGTTTGCCTCATATGCTGGCCACTCCCATCCCCATTTAAGTGAGGGGGGGAAAGTCATGATATGTCATGTGATGGCAACATGACAACGCAAGTTTGACACCCCTGCTCCAGGATACCATTTTACAGATATTTGTTTACTTAATCATTTATTTCAGGGCCTCCCAACTCCTTTGGTGGCTTACCTTCCAGGGTTGGTAAAGTGAGGACTCAGATTCTTGGGTGCAAACTGCTGACTCTGTAAACCGCTTAGAGAGAGCTGTAAAGCACTGAGAAGTGATATATAAGTCTAAGTGCTATTGCTATTACAATTTAAAAAGGGCTCTGCAGCCTAAAAGCAAACATCTCAACAAAACAACTCCAGCCAACAGAGTCTCAAGCTACACTCTATCCCAAAGTCTGGGAGAATAGTCTGGCCTATAAAAAATAATTCCATCAGAGTGGGAGATCTGATGATACTTTGGTTACTACACCTGAATGAAAGCAGTAATGGATAATGTAGATCATCAGAACAAAACAGTCTTAAATTTGGGGTTTCTCTCAACGTTCATGTACCCTTTAACCTTTTTTTTTTTTTGGCTAATGATTGGCAGCTCTTGGAGTGCTCTCTGTAGTAATCCTACAAGAGCCGGGGTTAATTACAGCAACATGAGTTCATCTCAATTTAGCAAACAGAAAGCAAAATTGACTATTATAAAATCAGAAAGAGTAGGCAGAATGGCCAGGCAATCTGACAGTTGGATTTTCTTTTCTTTTTTAAGAATGTGAGATGGGTTTTTTTTTTTACCTCTAGGCAGCTAAACCTCAAAGAAACATCCAATTTTCTCTGCTCATTTTATATTCAGATAGCCAGGTCAACCACAGAAATGGGATCAGCCCTAAACTTGGTTAGAAAATTAAACTAGAGAGGAAGAGTTCATGTTTTCTTGGCGTAAAAATGATACATGCAGGGAGAGTGTGTAAAGGAAGAAATCAAGATTTGCTTCTATGGTCGTGAGTTATGTGCACTCAAATGTGTTACGTGGCCCCATGCTCAGCTTCAACTAAATATGTATAGGCTCCAGACAAGGCAGTCTTGCACGGCTTCCCTCTTTGGAGATCTATTAAATAGGTGAAATGGTAGACAAATAGCTTGCTCTAAATTGCTAAAATCAGGCTTTCAATGAAGAAGAGGAATCCCTCTTCTTGTGGAGTAGCTATTACAAACCATTGTTGGATGATCTTACTACTGCTGCTATCACCCCTGTTACAATACACAAAATGGTCATGTGTAATATTAAAGAATAACAGAGTTGGAAGATACCTTGTAGGTCTTCTAGTCAACCCCCCCACCCCCATCCCCGCTTGAGTAGGAAACCCTATACTATTTCAGAAAAATGGTTGAACAATTTCTTTTTAAAAACCACCATTATTGGAGCACCCGCAGGCCAGCCATTCCACTGATCGATTGTTTTCATGGTCAGGAAATTTCTCCTTAATTCTAGGTTGCTTCTTTCCTTGATTAGTTTAGCAATGGATATTGCTTCTTGTTCTACCTTCAGGTGCTTTGGAGCAGTGGTCACCAACAGGTGGTCTGCAGCCCACTGGTGGTCTGCGAGAAAATTTTGGTGGGCTGCAGAGAAATGTCACCTCCAAAGGACCCCCTCTCAAAGCAATTAATCCAGGCTGCGCAGGAACACAAGGCTGCCCCACCCACATGGCCCGCAGGAACCCTCCCCGCCCCACTCACTCCTTACCTGGCAAACTTGCCTGCTAAGTTGCTATTTTTCCTTTTTTTTCTTTTTCTGACCATCAGCTGTTCTGCTGTGCTGGGAGATTTAGATTAGCCAGGAAGCAGGAAATGGTTGGATTTCTTGCTTTCTAGCTAGTCTTTAGATCTTTGGCTCTGCTTTCTTAGGACTGAAGTAATGCAGACTCAGCTAGCCGATGGCAGAAATGTAGATATCTAAGTGAATCTGTGATTCTGTGAGCAACTCAATCTGCCTGCCTGCTTTGCCTGATTTTGGGTAAAAGTTGCTCTTTTTTAAATTAAAAAAATCAATATTTACATACATGGTGTGTTGTGAGTTAATTTTGTGAATTTGATTCCTAGCAAATTTTATGGGTTTGCTTGCAAGCAAATTTTATGTGACAGGCTCAGGTACCCGATCTCACAGATCTCTGAATGAATCTGTGATTCTGTGAGCAACTCAATTTGCCTGCCTGCTTTGTCTGATTTTGGGTAAAAGTTGCTCTTTTTTATAAAAAATTCAATATTTATATAAATATTTATAATATTTACATACAAGCCATGCCCAGCTAGTCACATGACCACCAAACCACACCCACAAATTAGGCTATGCCCACAGAACCAGTTGTTAAGAAATTTGAATCCCACCCCTGCCTGTGTGTGTGTGTGTGAGTGTGAGTGTGAGTGAGAGAGAGGAGGGAGGGAGGGAGATTAGATCAGATATATATATATATATCTCTCTCCCACCAACATCAACAAGCCACCATCAGTCAAAAGTCATATTAGTGGTCCCTGGGATTTAAAATTATGAGTTTGGTGGTCCCTGAGGTCCAAAAGGTTGGCAACCCCTGCTTTGGAGAATAGCTTGACTCCCTCTTCTTTGTGGCAACTCCTGAGATATTGGAACACTGCTCTCATGTCACCCCAACTCCTCCTTTTCATTAAACTAGACATACCCAATTCCTGCAAATGTTCTTTATAGGTTTCCAGCCCACTACCCAGTTTTGTTGCTCTTTCCAGAGTCTCAACATCTTTTTTATAATATGGTGAACAAAACTGGATGCAGTATTCTAAGTGACATCTTACCAAGGCTTTATAAAATGGTATCAATACTTCATGTGATCTTGATTCTATCCCTCTATTAATGCAACCTAGGATACCATTGGCTTTTTTTTTTTGGCAGCGACTGGACACTGCTGGTTCATATTTAAGGGATTTTCCATTAGGACTCCAAGATCCCTCTCTCAGTTACTGCTATTGAGACAGATTTCACTTAATAATGTACCTGTCCTGTACATTTGGTTTTCCTTGTCTAAGTGTAAAACCTTGCTTTCCTCCATATTAAATTTAATTTTGTTGGATAGGGCCTATTGTTCAATTCTATCAAGACCCTTTTGGATCCCAAGCTTGTCTTCTGGGTGTTGGCTATTGCAGCTTAATGCACCTGCAAATTTGACGAGTTACCTTTCTGTTTCCTTATCTAGATCATTTATGAAGATATTAATGAGTACTGGGCCTTGAACTGTTCTTCATATGTTTTAGCCTCCAGTCCCCTAATCACCTATGTTGCTCTTCTCTGCACTCTTTCTAAAGCCTCAACTTCTTTTTCATAACATGGTGATTAAACTGGATACAATATGCCAAGTGTGGCATTCAGCTTATGTGGTTTACCAACACTACCACCCACTCTCGTGCGGGTCAGAGTATCTATCCAGGGTTGTGACAGTGGGATATAGCATAATCAGACCTAATACCAAAGTTTAGTACAACTCTTTTCAAAACAGATCATTCTTTGTTAACAAAGATTCGTACTGATATTCACATATGCTTATACTACAACAGAGGAGGTCTTCTCTCAGGATATGATGGATTTCTTTGGAGGTCAGGGCACGCAGGCTTCAAAAGTGTTTTTTTCCCCCATCCTAGCTCTTGCTTGGAGGTCAGCCATCTGCTTTTCACATTACAGGTCTTTTATTAGCAAATTCTTTAGTGTAGCAGCTTCAGTGTTCTTGTTATCTCCATCATGACAGGCAAGAATCTGCCCACCATTTCTGATGTTTCAGCTTTCCAGTTTCTCCCCACACTTCATCTGCTTTCAGCTTTTTGGTCATGCTCATACTCATTCTTTTGCCTCCTGCACAGTGGTGGGATTCATTTTATTTTTTTACTACCAGTTCTGTGGGCGTGGCTTGGTGGGCGTGGCAGGGGAAAGATAGTGCAAAATCCCATTCCCTCCCCACACCACACACCACACACCTGCTTTCCAGCTCCTTTCTCCTGTGCAGGGCAACAAAAGAAGACCCAGCCAATCAGCTGGGACTCGGGAGGCAGGGAATAGATGGGGGCGGGGCCAGTCAGAGGTGGCATTTGCCGGTTCTCCAAACTACTCAAAATGTCCACTATCAGTTCTCCAGAACTGGTCAAAACCTGCTGAGTACCACCTCTGCTCCTGCAATATTTTCCCACTTAACCTCCGTTCATTTCCCTTAAGTGCTTACAGTGTGTTTGGGCTGTAATCAGAGACTATAGCTGTCCCAGTAATAATAATAAATAAGTAATTATAATAATCAGTTAAGTAAACAAATGGTACCAAGTATGAGATTCACCCCACCAGAGATTTAATAAGATACAACAAGAGAAGCACCCCCCTCCCCAAAACTGATTATCTCTAAATATTTTGGATTTCAGCTCCTCTGTCGATATAATCCATAACTATTTTGCTCAGCTTTTACCAATCCAGATATGTTGGACTTCAGTTCCTGCTGTCCTTAGTTGCTGGAAGACAATAATGGGAGTCCAACTTCTGGGGGAGGCTGAGGGTTTGGGGAAAGCTAATCCAACTAAACTAATATTTGTACCTCAGGGTTGAAATGAAAGGTCCTTGTTGCTCTCTGAGCTTGGTTGTTTCCTTGCAGATGTTTCACTATCCAAATTAGGTGGCATCATCAGTGCTCATAATGCTACTTAGTTTGGGTGTTGAAACATCTGTAAGAAAACAACCAAGCTCAGAGAGCAACAAGACCCCTCAAACCAATATTAGTCTACATGGCACATATAGCATTAATTTAATTGAATGGATCACTAAAATTACACTCCAGAAATTAGGTAGGGACAAAGTTTTAGAAGATTTATTTTAATTAGAATTAAATGCAATGAATTATTTACCTATCATGATTCTATGCTGAAATGGGGTTCGGTAGGTTGCAGTTTTGCATCTTATGGTACCTAGTCATTTTCTTTAAAATCCTATGAATTGGGTCATCATATTAAACCATAATGTAGTTTCCATAACCATAATGTAATATATCCTGTGAATAAATAATTGTGATTTGTTGGCCCTGCTCTAGGATCTAATGTGCGGTGTGAATTTAAGCTATGTATTAAATAATTGCCTCAAAAAAATGTTATGGATAGGCTTTTTATGTTTCATCCAAAGCTTTACAGTTGGGATGGGGGTAAAGAGGAATATGGAGGAGAGGAAACACAGTGCTCAATCTTTATTTTTATGACCCGGTACATTTCAGACTTCATGTTGCTCTTCTTCAGGAACATGAAAAATAAAACATGAAATATTGCGATTATTGTACGTGTTATTAGGAACAGGGATATGTTATCAATTCCCCACCCAAAACCCTTTAGGAACAATCTACTGCAACGTTTATTATAGTTAAACATGCAAGACATCTGAAAAGAATCATTTGTCAAAAACAATATTTTTAAAAAGGTAACAGACAAGTTTATTCTAAAAAGGAGCCCTTAATGCAGCATGTCACATCAATAAAAAATAAAACATCTTTTTCCAATTAAAGGGAGAAGAAAAGCTCATTTTTTTCATTCGGTGATATGGAACAAACTCAAATGTTTACAAGTTTCAGAATAAGAAGATTCCCGCTGCTACAAGTATTTAGCAGCTGTGTTAATCAAATACTTCTTGCAATAAGAAGTTAAAAGACTCTGGCCTGGACTTTGTATGAAAGTATGAATAAGCAAAAGAAAAGTGAGAATCCTGCATTCTCACATCTTAGAAGACATTAACACTCCTTTACTATGTAAACAGCAAAAACAAAATGTCTCTAAATTCCCAGATAATGAGATAGCACAGATTTGTATCAGGGATAGAAAATTCTTCTCCTTACTAAGATGATAGTCATTGTAACTACAACATCCAGTGTAAAAGAAATCTTTCAGTAAGTTAACCATTTATGTTTACTTATCATTTTTGGGTCTGTAAAATGCCACTTGTACTGAGAGCCACAGAAGCATTTTTCCAGACTCAACCTGGCTTTATATCAATTCCATATTCTCAATATGACATATCAATCAACCAATCAATCACTCAGAATAAAGCTGGAAGGAACCTGGATGCAGTATTCCAGGTGTGGTCTTACTAACACTTAATAAAGCAGTACTGATACTTCATGTGATTTTGATTCTATGCCTCTATTTATGCAACCAAGGATTGTATTAGCATTTTTTGGCTGCCTCCGCACAGTGCTGGTTCATGTGATTATCTACTAGGACTCCAAGGTCCTTCTCATAATTTCTGCTTTTGAGCCAAGTTTTGCTTAATTTGTACTTGTACCTTTGGCTTTCCTTGTCTAAGTGTAAAATCTTGCTTTTCTCCACATTAAATTTCATTTTGTTGGATAGGGTCTATTGTTCAAGCCTATTATCCATTTGGATTCTGAGCTTGTCTTCTGGGATGTTGTCTATTCCAGTTTAATGTCATCTGCAAATTTGATGAGTTCCCCTTCAATTCCTTCATCTAAGCCATTTATGAAGATATTGAAGAGTACTGCGTCTAAGAGGGAACCTTGTGGTACTCCACTGCTTACTTACTTCCATATAAATGCAGTACATTAAGTATTACTCATTGAGTATGATTTGTCAGCCAGTTATAAATCCATTTGCTGGTGATTATGTCTATCCCATATTTTTCTAGCTTACCAAGAAGTAGGTTGTGATCTATTTTGTCAAATGCCTTATTGAAATCTAAGTATACTATTTCCACAGAATTCTATCATAATAATTTTAAAAATCTACATTAACCTTAGCTTTATCATATTACAAATATCCATGCCACCCAAATCTTAGACTGTATCCTTCTAACTACAAAAGCTAAGAAATTGCCCCAATGGTAAATATCACTGAATGTATGTGAAATATGAACCATAAAATCCCCTAAATCAGTGGTTTTAGAAATCAAGGTAGTTTGGAGGAACCTTCTTTCATTTTTATCCTGGAAAAGGAATCTGATGATCATGAAAATACACCTCAATTTTTTTTCTCTGCCATTTCTAGAATGTTCAGCTCTGCTCTTATCTCTAACTTCTGCTATCTCCTTTCTATATTTTCTAGTTTCTAGACCTCAGAGATCTCCTGAAGACATGAAAATGCTAATGGAAAATGTGAATCAGTTAAATGAAAGTTTTCAGAATCTTCAGTTGAAAACAGGGAAGCAGTTGCCCTTCAAAGGAGACATCCTGGACCAAATTTGGAGCCTGCAGGACATGCTTCAGAATCATTCTGACTCTCTGCTAATATTGAGCAGCTCACTTCAGAAGCTGGAAGAGGCACTCAGGAGCCTCCAGACCCAGGCAACTCAGGCAGATCAAGTCCTTTCTGGCCTACGGGATAGCCTAAGCCAGCAAAATGACATGGCACAAATGGAAATCTACAAGGTTGCTGTAGAGGGAAATAGTAGCAGTTTGCTTTTGAAGCACCACGAGGACTTACTGTCTAAACTGATGTCTCAAGTGGAGAGCTTGAATGACCAACTGACAGAGGTAGGTGGGCATGTGGGTAGCATGAACCGGACTCTGTCTTATGACGTGGGAATACACCACACCCGTATCCAGGACCTGCAAGTCCTTATCAGCAATGTCTCAGAAGATGCTCGGCAGATGCGCTTTGTCCACCTCGCCATGGAACAGCAGCTCAAACATGAGCTGGCCATTCTGAACAATGTGACCGAGGATCTGAGGCTCAAGGATTGGGAGCACTCCATTGCTTTGAGGGATATCTCGGTGATACGAGGTAAGGAGTCCAGCAGATGCCTACTGGATTCAGATATAATTCAATGTGCTAGTTATCAAATTGAGGGCACTTCATGATTAAGGGCCAGAATACCTATGAGACCATCTTGATTCGCAGTGGCACAGTGGTTACAGTGCAGTACTGCAGGCTACTTTGCTGCTGCCTGCAATTTGGCATCTCACCAGATTCAGCCTTCCTTCCTTCTGAGGTCAGTAAAATGAGGATCCAGATCGTTGGGGTCTGATGCTAATTCTGTAAACCGCTTAGACTGGGCTGCTATTGCTATCTTCTCTGTAAAGAATCTGCGTATCCAGTGAGATCAGGAAGAATGCGCTTACTGAGGGTCTTTTATTTGAAGAGATGTCATCTATAGGGATCACGAGGGTGAGTCTTTTCAGTGATGGCTCCCTTCTTTGGAATACCTATTGTTATTTTGTCCTTGGTGCTATCATAATACATTGGGGGTGTTTATGTGTTGGATGTCTTTTAACCTTACTGGGGCATTCTGTAAGCCCACTTGGAGCCTGAGAGAAGTTAGTAGCTATATGCATATGTATTTTAGAACATAGTAGTAAAGCTACATACAATGCATTCAGCTAATATTTGTACATGCATGAGCCATGGTGATGCACTGATTAGAATGCAGTATTATTGCAGGCTAACTCTGCCAATTGCCAGGATTTCAATCCTGACTGGCTCAAGGTTGATTATTATTACTTTTATTGTCAGAGTACAACATGTATAAAAGAGATTGGCTGAACCTCTCTTCGTGCACACACCCCCCCAACACAACTCACAATGAGGACAGAAGTCCCTAACCCAGTCCCAAACTTATTACACTAAGCATTCCATCCTTCTGAGGTCAATAAAATGAGGACCTAGATTGTTGGGGGCAATATGCTGATTCTGTAAACCACTTAGAGAGGGCTGTAAAGCATTAGGGAGTAGTATATAAATCTAAGTGCTGTTGTTATTGCAACTACTAAGCTCCAGCAATAGAAAGGTAGGATATACATGTTTATAATGAAATATATTTTGAACATTCCAAGTTAATCATGGACCATATTATAGAGGTTTAAATATATTGTCAGAGCTAGCAAAGTCTCATTCCCTGCATGATATATGCACTATTATGGAATCATATCTCCGCAATCCATATGGCTCTCCCCTGATTACATTCTAGCCACTCTCCTATGTTTTGGACAGAATAAAAATTTAGCCCCTTCTGTTTACATTTTCTTTGGTTGTATATTGTTTCTGGGACTGTTCATGATTTTTTTTATTTTTTATTTTTTTAAAAACTTTTAAGTTTAAGGCTTCTAAAGTTATTGGTAGTTGGGCCACCTATACGTTGTATAAATTAATCAATAAATATCTTGTAACTATGGGAGCGCAACATTTCTTAAAATCTGAGACAAGGGAAATAGGGTGAGAACACTGAATAAGTCTGTGTGAGGAGAAAAAGCATTGTTTTTATTCTTATTTGGATTTGTGACATCATTGGGTACTAATAATTGGCTATGTGGTGCCACCAAGAAAATATATTCAGATTAAATATATTGTTCTCACTCATTTCTGGTTGTGACATTATTATGTGACAAAAAGATTCCCCCACCTCCATATTGCCTATATGATGTGAACACAGAAATTCTGTTTCAGTCTACAAGCAAAATTAAATAGAGAAATGTTTCCTTTTCAACTAGCTTCATGCTCACAGTGACTTTGCCACCTAGTGGTGAGACTTCATGTGTTTGTCCTTTTCTTCTAGAACAAAATGTAATTATGAATATTTGACAAAATAGTTCTAGTATTGTTGTTCTGGTCCATGGATTCAGATGCTGATCAAATTCTAAATTAAGCTATGCTTGAAATAACAACAATTTGACTGAACAGTCAAACCCAACAAATGCTCAGTTTGTTATTTATCTGTAATACATTTCCCCCTCACTTTCTTTCCAGTGGCCAATGTTGCATAATATGATTTTGACCAAGGAGTTGACTTTGGGTTTTGACTTGGCATTAATTTCTTAGGGATGGATAAATCATTCTGTCAGCTTCACACATGATCATTCATTCTGTCTCCTTCATATTTGTAGGGCTATTTCCAGATGGTATCAATTTCACACATGTTACCCATAAATCCATTTAATCTAATATCCAGACTACTATGCAATATTTTTAAATGCACAAAAATACATAAATATATATAAAATGGATTTTCTGTCACAGCATGTTTTTATAAATGTATTTCACCCAAATCATTCACATATGGATTATTTTTTCTTTAAATATGGCTTTAAAAAGTTTTGGGTAAAATATTGAAGGTGAGAACTGCACCTAGAGAAGTACAGAATTGCAAGGAAAATTACATTCCAAATTTCATATTAGTCCAGGAGCTAAGGAACAAGTCATTTTTAATCATTAGTTATAAAGAATTAAAATTTTCAAGCACTCTTAGCATCCTGTGCAGCTTTCCATATATTTTCATATTCTTAATATGCGTGCTAGTTTACAATATTTAGAATCCCTAACCAATGTGGCTGTTGTCTATGATTCCTGGTGGATACTACATTGTGAAAAACCATTCTATTTTACTAATTCCCATTCAATTTTTTTAAATTGAATATATACAGGCGATACTGGATACTTTGAAGATATCACACATATGCATAATAAACAGCTGTTGAGTCCTGTTATTTTTCTTGCTTTGTTTGCTTTTGAGCAAGTCAACTTTTCAGTGATCTCAAAATCTCAAAAAATGAAGGTAGAACCTGAAATTTTTCTGTCTGTCTGTCAGACAATCAATCAATCAATCAATCAATCATCTAGGCAAGCAGCAAGTTGGGCAATTGAGTTTACATAATGTAAATTGCACAAGACAAAAACTGTTAATCATTTCCCCTCACACCTAAACTCTAATCCAAATTCCAAACCCCGTGCTTTTGGGTTTTTTTTTTTAAAAAACGAACATTTAACAGATGGTCCTGTTTAAATTGGTTTACAGCAAGAGTGCAGCCCTAGAGCTCTATGTGGCTATAAATTCCTCTTTAGCAGCCTTTGGCTGGCAATGTGATTGCCAAACCTTAATGGTATGTTTTTACATTATTACATGATTACTAATCAGGGGTAGGATTCTACAGGTTTGCACCTATTTGCTAGAACTCGTTGTTAACATTCTAAGCTGTTCAGAGAACCGTTGTTAGAAGAAATTACTGGCCTAATCCTGTAAGGAAGGCAGGAAGGAAACATTCTGGGGTTGCTTACAGAAACTGCCTTTCCATTAACCCTTATTACATTCTTGGCAGGATTAGACTTCCTGTCTCTGGAACTTCTCTGGAGGGTTTTTTTCCCTCCCTTTCTGGTACTTTGCTTGTGTGGAGTTACCATTCAAAGTTACAATGGCACTGAAAAAAGTGACTAATGACCATTTTTCACACTTCCAACAGTTGCAGCATCCCCATAGTCATGAGAGGCCAGGTGAGGAGATGCATGCCTCAATGTGAGTGATGTTGAGTTGGCCACACCCAGCCAGTCACATGACCACCAAGCCACACCCACCAACTAAGCCACACCCACAGAACTGGTTGTTAAAAAATTTGAATCCCACCCCTGGTCCTAATACATGATGAACAGTGTTGTAAAAAGAATGGACGTAGCTACCATAGATAAATCTAGCCATGGTGGCGCGGTGGCTAGAATGCAATACTGCAAGCTAACTCTGCCCACAGCCAGGAGTTCAATCCTGAGGAGCTCAAGGTTAACTCCTTCCGAGGTTGGTAAAATGAGGAGCCAGATTGTTGTGGGCAATATGTTGACTCTGTACGTCACTCAGCTAGAGCTGTAAAGCACCATGGAGTGGTATATATGTCTAAGTACTATTGGCTATTGCTATCTAGTGACTGTTCTGGACCATGGAACACTCCCAAATTATGACTCTGTTTTTTAGTGGAAAAGAATCCCACCATAACATTTCCCCATTTGCTAGCTTCCTATTTTAAAGAGGAGTAGGTTTCAGAAAGCTGAATTCAGTAGAGCTGCAGAAAGCCGGCTATTATTTTAAATACACGACATGCAAGCAGCTGCAGCCACTTCTGTAACTGAAGTAGTGTCTCACAACAGTTGCTCAGTTCTGCTCACCTTGTGGATGGTTTACATCAGGGATATCCAACCTTGGCAACTTTAAGACTTGTGGACTTCAACTCCCAGAATTCCTCAGCCAGCTGGTTTACAGGATTATGGTAAAGCACTCTACTTGGGGCTACCTATGAATATGATTTAGAAACTACTATCAGATAGTAGGTCAGACTGCTTAACAGAATGACACATATTCTTTGAGAGCTGCATTGGTTTCCAGTAAATTTCCAGTTACCTGTCACATGCTAGACATTACCTCTATATATATTTCTCAACTTACAACCATTCTTTTAGTGATTGTCCGAACAACTTGGCAACTGGCATGTATTTATGATGGTTGTAGTGTCCCAGGGGCACATGATTGCCACCTGCAACCTTCTCGGCTAGCTTCCAATAAGTAAAGTCAATGGTCAAAGATGGACTTGCTTAACACAGCAAAAAAAAGGTCATAAAAGTGGGTGCAGTTCATTTAATGACCTCATTGCTTAGCAGTGGAGATGCCAGTCCCAATTGTGGTTGTAAATTGAGGACTATCTGTAAAGCCCTTTAGGGCTCAGATTTACAGTTCTTGTAGAAATCTCTGCTCTGAGTACAACTTGCCAATTTTGTGTACTCTGATTGGAAGAATGTGCTTCTGAGTCCATCTCCCCAGATGGTATGGAAACAAAAACACAGAGACAAGACTTTTCCATGGCTATCATGACCCTGGAATTAAGGAGGATGTAAGATTCCTCTCCTTTTCCACTGGGGACAAGAGTGGTAGTGCTATATATGGTGTTCTGAGAAAGATGTCAATCTTTTACACTGATTATGCTCTATAGATTAATGATGTCATTATGGTTTTATATTGGTTTATCTTTTCATGTTTTCATGTTTTCATTACTGTGACCGCCCTAGATGGCAGCAGAGTTCAAATGCTATAAAAAGATAGAGCAAAAGAGAGTGAACGCTTAAATACAAGCAGGAGCTTAGACAGTATCTTGATATGAGAAACAAGTTACTCCAGGTGAGGATTTTCCAAGTCACAAAGCAAAATGATTGGCTCTTGTCAGTCAGGTGACTAGTACTGCATGCTCCATGGTCCTATTGGAATACAGAGATCAGTCTGTCAGATTTGATCGCATGTTCTTGGATTTTCCTACCTTCTTCTTGTTTCCCTGAATGACTAGAACCTGGACCTTAGCCCTCCCCTGCCTCAGGCTGCTAAATATATAATTCTAAATATCTGATTCTGACCCTCTTAAACCAGGAGTGGGGAACGATGGCCCTTTGTGGACTTCAATTCCATGCTGGCTCAGGAATTCTGAGAGTTGATGTCCATAAGTCATAAAGGGGCCATAGTTCCCCTCTCTGCCTTAATCCAAGTGTTGTTTTAACCTCCTAAAATACAACATCCTCTGCACTGTATGTTTATTTATTCCACAGGCTAAAATTCCAGAGCACCAAAAAGGATCACAGGGGCTAGGAATGGGAATGTTAGGCCAAATCATCAGGGAGAGGTCAAGTTATAAAAAGAAAGAGTAGCTGTTTAGTTATTACATGAGAAGAGAGCATTGGGGCTAAAGCTTGATAGAATATGATAGAAATGGATTAGCATTGGAGAGGAAGGTGAGCGGATGCTCCAGATGGCTGAACTATTAAAATAACGCAGGTGATAAGAGCCTCTGGTACTCAGTTGAAGTTCATTCATGAGTCTGATTGCCCCGTATTTGAGAACCCCCAAATATGGCTGATGGTTTGACATACCCCAATGTTTTTTTCCCCACATTCTAGGGCCACCAGGACCTAAAGGGGATCAAGGCAATGAAGGAATAGAAGGTGAACCTGGCCGGCCTGGTATGCCTGGACTGCAAGGTAGCGTATTCTTATTAAAGGGGAGGTTTCTTTTTCTGTCCTTATTTTTCTTTGCATTAGTTGTATAATACTACAGAGACCATGCATAATGTGTAATAGAATCTTCATCAGTTTTTTAAAAGTGCATTCTGCAATTCTTCTGCGAAAATGTAGTGGTGTAGGGTTTCCTGCCTAAGCAGGGGGTTGGACTAGAAGACCTCCAAGGTCCCTTCCATTCCATTCCATTCAGTGTTTATGTGAATCCTGTGCTGTTACTGAGTGACTATAGCAGAGACCCAGAAAGCCCAAACTCTCTCAATCCTTGTGATTGTATCCAGGAAACCCTAAAAAGAAAAAGAAAAACCTCCCTAAGCATTGTCTGCTAAAAGAGGATAATAAGGATAATATTATCCTAAAAGAGGATAATAAGGTGACTGGAAAGATCCCTCTTTGCTCAAGATCCTAAGACCTGCTCTTATTCCAGGTAGACTTCATAAGGTTCAATGGACAGAGAGTCTGGTCTGATTAAAAAGCTGTTTCCTGGGCAAATTAGGTGCCATTGAAATTTGAGTTTTTAAAAATCCTGCTATTATACAATTGTAATAGAATGTATCATGCACATTTGGTCTTGGAGCAAATTTTTCTCTCTGCTCCCTGCTTTAATTTGATTATATGAAATTCCTCTTGATTGCATGCAATTCCTCTTCATGTTTTTATTTTAGCAAACAATAGACATTTAAAAGATTATTGTGGCATTTATGGACCATCCTCAGTTTATATTTGGCACTGGATTGTTAGCAACTAATTCTTAGATGCACTTCAGGGAAGTGAGAGAGATGCTTGGTGCTTGAAGGGGAGGTGGAATTAGGAGGGTGGGGTTTATTTTGTGGGTTCTTAGTGACCCTCTGTCGGTTTCATGAACCACTTCTCCCCTCTTTCCAAACCAATGTTTGTAAAGGGAAATTAAATTAAATCCCTGAAAAAGAATTGCAAGCTAAATAGAAACTTATGTTATACATATTGCTAAAGTTCTGGCCAAAGCACCAGGTCATTATTAACTGCTCACAACTGGCTTACATTTCTGCCCCGGCAGAATTAAGACAGAAAGGCTGTGGAGAAACAGTTGCCTTGAGATATATGGGAGCAGTCCTTTCACCATGATCAACCACTATTTTAAAGCAGAGGACTGTCCAGGGTTTAAGAAGCCGTCTTACCTGGGGAATCCTAAGGAGGATTTCTCCAGCTCTTCTGGTAATCCCTTTGTTGAAAGAAAATTAAATTCAGAAATAATTATTCCTGCACTTCTTGTTGAACTCCTTTTAATTATCAAGGTGATCTGGAAGCAGCCAAAAAAACAGAAGAAAATATTTCGCAAATGAAGACAACACAATATTGAGATAGCTTAACAAAATAACAATGTTGGAAGTGACATTGGAGGTCTTCTAGGAGTCCAATCTCCTCTTCAAGCAGAAGATCCTATAGCAGTGGAGGCTAACCTTTTGGGGCTCCCGTGCCGATAACTGTGTGCGCGCTTGCCTGCTCGTGCTCCTGTACCATCACCCAGAAGGCAATGCACACGGGACACCCATGCCTCCTGTGCATGCACATGCGACCCACGCAACTCATGCTTCTGCACATGCATACATAACTGCGCAATCTGCTCTGTGCACTTCTGCACATGCGCACGCGACCCCCACACGCACGCCACATGCTTCTGCGCATGTACAAGTATCTCCTGCATGCCGCCGCGCCCCCGCACATGCGCACCAATCAGCTGTCGGGTGGGTGCCGTGTGCGCATGCACAGTAGACTTTTTCTGGGTGAGTGCTCACATGCCAGCAATAATGGCTCTGCATGCCACTTTTGGCACACGTGCCATAGGTTTGCCACCACGTTCCTATAGCAATTCAGATGAATGGTTGCCCTGTTTCTTCTTAAAAATCTTCAATAATAAAGCATCCACAACTTCTGAAGGCAAGCCATTCCGTTGATTAATTATTCTAATTTAAATATCAACTTAAACATTTTTTCATAACATACAAACTTGGTACTTGAACATTCCTGAACACACAAAGGTGGTTCCCCAAAGTTAACACATAAACACACAAAAGGGAGGAAGATATGTTCACTCAGCAAAGATAAGGATATTTCCACCAGAGCTGCATCTCCTCCAGTATAAACATTTCAAAGGGCACATTCGCACATCACACAAAGAAGCACCTTTCATATATATATAT